>JAAEAF010004879.1:0-25437 GCA_011037195.1 Triatoma infestans
ATTAAATTTGGTGCACAAACTATAAAATTTGTCAATTATAATTTTGAGAACTGGAGTAAGAGAAAGTTGTGTGACTGTTTCATACCAGATTTTTTTGTATTTTTATCGGATTCAAATTTATAGCCTTATCATCTCCCACAAGACCCATATCCCTTCATCGGAAGCCATTGTTTGTTAATAAATCCAGTTATGCTCATTTATTATCTAAGAGTTATGTTATCTAAATGTGATCGACATAAGGCCTGGGTAAACAATATTAGAGTAATTAAAAGTTATCATAATTATAAAACTAATTAGAACTTTATGAATAACATTTTGTGTAATTAAAGTAAATTTATGTAGATTGCATGTATACATAGTGTCCCAATACTTCATGGACTAACTAACACCCCTTTATCAAACCTTGTACCCAGTCGATATCGATAAAAACATATTATCACTTTTCTGTGCCTATATTTATTTTCTTTTGTTAATGATGTAATCGCTATTAAAGATTTAAATAAATGCAAAAAAAATAAAGAGATTATTTTTAAAAA
This sequence comes from Triatoma infestans, assembly GCA_011037195.1. NCBI lineage: Eukaryota > Metazoa > Arthropoda > Insecta > Hemiptera > Reduviidae > Triatoma > Triatoma infestans. The sequence goes on from JAAEAF010004879.1 coordinate 537, forward strand.
CTTGCAAAAATAAAGCTTAAATATAAATGAACATAAATATGAGCCTCTATGAGCGTCAAAAAAAAATTAACAACGCAGAATTTTTAATTTTTTTATTTTGCTGCTTTCAGAGAATATTCAGAAATTGAGTTATCACCAAACTAGATTTCTTCAAGTCCGTTGATATATAAAAAATGCTTTTAGTAATTTACTCATTAAACGCAGGGAGTGACGAGTTTTCATTTGTAACTATCTAGACTTTTGTTTTATTCAAAAAGGGGACTAAATAAAGTGTATTGTCCCCCCACCACCTACTGGTACCAGAACTGGCACTCTCCTACAAGCACCACTTCAATTTAAGATCTCTGAAAAATCTTAGAATTAGGGAAGATTCTAAAGTGTATACGTATACCTTACATCAATACGTAGTAAAGGCTTCCTAACCAGGGATTGAATATAAGAGTTATTTTTAAAACTAAAAATTCGCGTTGGTTAAACCCCACTTTACCTATTCACTAATTTTAAGTTAAACTTCGTGAAAAATTTCGAACTTTATAAGTTGATAAATGAGAGTTATTTTTTATCGATATTTTTAAAAATTCTATACGATTTTTTTTTATATAAAAGTAAAAAGTAAATCGTTAACGTTTTTCTTATTGGAAGATTCTTCTCGACCGTTGCTTGTATGAAGGAAAAGGATCTTGAGTTTCGTTTTTTTTTTTTAAAAAAATATAGTGAACAAATAAAACAGTGAACAAATGGGTTTATTTGTTCACTATTCTCTGTGTTGTTGAGGTGTTCTAAACTTTTTATTTACAAAATTATCATAAGTTTTTCATTGATATTTTAAAGATTATTTATAGTGTATTTATTATTTTTTTATGCCTTGAAAAAGACCAATATATTTGTCAAAACGTTTGGCAAGAATTTAAGTTTTTTTTTTTTTTTTTTCAAAAAAAGACCGAAACTCACGATGTTTTTCTTATTTCAATGAAAATTAATTATCATCCTTTGAATGGTTTGTGTTTTGTTCAGAAATAAGAGGTATCCTCTGATTTTTTTATTATTTCTCTCAAAATATAAAAATCGTGTCTGATAATCGATATGTTTTATTATTTAGACTTTTACTAATACGCGATTCTAAACAAACAGTAGATAAATTCATATTCAATAAAATTCAAATTGAATAACCTCTGGTACAGACTATCGTGTACACATTTAGAGCAGGTTACTGTTTGGAAATTAAATCTTTCTTAAGTTTATTTTACTTAGTTTTAGTTAATTAATTATATATTTTCCAATAATAGGTATTTATTTTTTAGAGAAATGAAAAGGATGTTGTTTAATTTTTTTCCCCTCAAGGTAAAGAAAACATGGGAATTTTGATTTTATAAATTCATCAACAAATTTTTAATTTTAATTTATCCATGCAAAAAAACAGATTTTTTCTTTTTTCTTTTTAATGCTCATGTATTTATACGTGTAAATTTTCCATATTTTTCCAACTTTTTTTGTATTGTTAAAGTTTTCAAAGAAAAATTAGGTAAAAACATATCAAACGGAAATTTTATCCCGATTGATTAGCTGTTAATGTATGTGACATTAACAGTCAATAATTTTCAATAAATGAAATTGAGTTTTATTTATGAGAGAAAAAATTTCCCGCTCATATAATAACAGTTATTTATGATAGATTTTTTGTCTCAAAAATAACCCTCATGGTATGATTTTTGATAGTTTTTGACTAGATCCAATGTAGTGGAATCGTTTATTGGATGATCTGATCCCACCTTGATACTACAAGATGTAGTGGAATCGTTTATTGTGATTCCTGAGGTATGTAGTAGATGTCTTGAAGAGGGCGGAAGTTAGTTTAGATATTTTTGGAAGTTAATGCTCGAATTATTAACACGGATTTTATAAAAATAGACTGTATTTGAACAATAATTTAAACGTAAAAAATGGTAACTATTAACAAGAAATACTTAGAAATAAAATAGGAGATAAATAACTAATAAATTAGAATGATTAAGATAAATGAACTAAGATGCACAACTAAAGTAATAAGTATAAATAAAAACTGTATAGGGACGCGTAAACTGCTGCTCGCATATGAAGACGTACTCAAGTATAATCGTATATTCATCTCCTCTTCCAATGGGGCGAGTTTATATATTAATGTTGGCCACACTAACACCAAGACATCTGTCCTAGTGTGCGACCTTGTGCGACCTTGGTTAGTTTGGTGACCACCGATTTAGGTCAGTGGCCAGCCTTTGCGGTGCTTGCTTTGATGTAAGGGTATTTACCCTAGGTTTGTTTGTTTGGCCGCGGCCTTGTCTTGAAGTCAGGCAGCTGGCTAGGCCGCTAGTTGTAAATTATTCTTTCTTTGTTATCTGTTGTGAAGGTTTGACATTGCTATGACTTTGCCATGTCATTACATCCAATCTTAATATAAATCAAAAAATGATTTTTAAAGACGAAAAGTAAAAATCTAAGTCGTGATATTATAATGTTATATTCCGGAAGTGCGGCAATAAGGCGAGGAAGAGGCGGCCAGGATAGGTGTGAACATTCAATTACAAATTTATTTAACAACTAAACGAATTTACTGAATTTAAATTCAATGAAACAGAAAATTAGACAACGCTTGCAAATGAGAAAATATGCCTGGATTAAATGACAATGGTACTAATTAACATAACTTTAGGGCTAATACTAACATACAATTAAAAAAACCGCACATAGAGTTTACATAGTATAATTATAATATCTAATATTAATTATTTATCTTAATAGATTTTACTATTTTACTTGATTAGATCACAAGTTAGATATTGAATGATAGGCGTTAGATTATCTGTACCAGTTAATTACAAATACAGTCAATTAGTTCGACGTCATCGTTGTGGAGGGGTGTTGTTGGGGTTCTCTTGCCATAATTATAAAACTAGCAAACCATTGAGCTAATCCCATACCTTACATCAGATGGAGCATCATTTATTTCTGGCCTCGACAATAGCACTGCCATGCGATCTGCACTTAAACTACCTCCTGATCTTAAACTACCTCCTGACCTTGGTTAGTTTTGTTGACCACCGATTTAGGTCAGTGGCCAGCCTTATCGGCGCTTGCTTTTGATGTAAGGGTATTTACCCTTGGTTTGTTTGTTTGGCTGCGGCCTTGTCTTGAAGTCAGGCAGCTGGCTAGGCCACTAGTTGTAAATTATTCTTTCTTGGTTATCTGTTGTGAAGGTTTGACATTGCTATGACTTTGCCATGTCATTAACATCCGCTCATATCATTAATATAAATCAAAAAATGATTTTTAAAGTACGAAAATAAAAATCTAAGTCGGTGATTTTTACTTCACCAAGGGGAGTAATAATTTTACGACGCCTTCAACCCGTCTAAATATGTCAAGGCAATTATATATTTCGTAAGCAATTCCAAGTTTAATGCCAGCTTTATTGATCAATTATAATTGTAATAGTTATAGGAAGTCTTGTGGCTTTTCAATAACATTTTTTTTTTTTCTGCAAAAAATCTAAGGTTAATTTTATTTTGGCTAAATTTTTTGTTCACAACATGAAAATAAAATCCAAATTTAATATATTTGTAATAAAGAATAATTATTAACATTGATTAACAAAAAAAAAAAATCCAATTTGTACAAATCAATAAAGCAAGATTGGTTAAGAATGGTTAAAAAAACTACACGTGGACAAATGTTATACAAACCATTTTATAAAGCTAAAAGTTAATTGAACGTGTACAAATATTAATTGGAATCACCTTCTATTGTCTACCTATCAAGCTGAATCAAATAACAAAATAACAAAACAGTAATTTCCAATTATTTTCCCAATTTATGCAAATCACTTTTATAATTAAAACATCGATTAGTGAAGAAGATTCTTATTAAAATGGAATTATAATTTTTTATGCTGACTCATGGGGTGTTTCAAAAGTATTTAATACCTTTTACACGTTTTAATTATATGTTAAATATAATTGTGTAATCAGAAAAAAAAAAAAATGGCGAAGAAGAACGCGTTCTGTTTCATCAGGACTACGTTCCCAGCCACAAAGCTCTCAATGTGATGGCTAAAATTCATGACTTGAAGTTTAAAGTTATGCTGCATGCACCCTATTAACCAAACTTGACCCCTTTCGGATTTCAGCCTCTTCCAAGCTGGTAAGAAATATGGTTCCAATTCTGAAGTCACATGAAAGATGAATGCCTATTTTGCACACTTGAATGAAACAAAGACATACAATGTTTTGTCTATGGCAGTTGTGATGGATGCAAAACATAAAAATATATTAAATTAGAAATATCAAGATATGTGACAATTCCCTTGCAAAAAGGTACACGCAGGTATAAGACAATAGTTATTGGAAAAGTTTATTAACCTTGATAGCATTGTACTGCCCCCTTCTCATCACAGGGGAGGCACTAAACAGACAAAAAGAGAAGAATTTTTCAAGACAGGTGTGCTAGAAATCAAGGTGAAAGCATCAGAGCTAATACCAGTATTGAGTTATAAGAATTTATTATAAGTTTTATTTGTGATATTCAAAGTACTTAATTTCTCTTTAAGATAATATATTTAATTTAATCTACCAGTGTGTTCTTAATTATTCTTATATTCTATCTCAAACAAACATACAAGCCCTTTTCGCTAAAACGCTCACGCCACAAGCTACCTACACACATCCACACCATAACATTACACAGTGGTTTCAAGTTTGTACAGAATCGTTTGTACTTTCTTATTAACTTTGCAAAGGTAATAAAACCTAACCTTCTATTATATCTATTGGCTTTTTCCTTGTTTTCAATGTTTTGTTTTCCTATAGTCTAGACCCTTCTCCTAGTGGTGGCTTTAATTGCCCATTAAAAGAAACTGTGGGCACTTTCATTAGTATATTTGTTCAGTAATCAAAGTTACTGGTAGAAGTGATATAATCAATGGCGACTGGTACTTGGTATTGGTATATTAGGCATTTTTATTTTCTTATGTAAAACAGGTTACAGGGGAACTGGTTAGATCGCGCTAGGCTCTCATACGCAGACTTGGGTTCCCAGAACCACCACTGCTGCCCTTGAGAGTTTGCCACGTTTGCTGGCAACCGATCAAAAACTTCAACGAGCGATGGTATCGGAACAATGTTTGGCTCTCTATGAGTCTAATCCAACAGGCCTTTTTGCAGCGGTTTGTAACTGTGGGCGAAACCTGGATTCACCATTATACGCCCGAGACTTAACAGCAGGCGGAAACAGGGGGCAGAATCCCCAGGGAGAATCAACGCTGAAACAGGCGAAGGCCATAGCCACAGTTTTCTGAGATACTAAAGGAATCTTGTTGGTAGATTATGTAGAAAATGGCAAGACGATTAATGCCGAATATTATTCTAACCTTCTGGACCAGTTGAAGCAAAAAACTAAGTATGAAAAGGAGAAGAAAGTTCTGTTTCATAAGGAGAACGCTTCCAGCCACAAAGCTCTCAGTGCCATGGCTAAAATTCATGAGAATTGAAGTTTGAAATTATGCTGCATGCACCCTATTAACCAAATTTGGCCCCTTCGGATTTCAGCCTCTTCCATGCTGAAAAAAAATATGGATCCATTTCCAAAGACCTCAAAGACGAACGCCTATTTTGCAGACTTGAACGAAAGCAAACAAATACAATTTATTTTGTTTGCTAAGTGTTTTTTTACGTTTTGGTAAATTTTAATATGTTTAATTATATGAATTTACATCTTGTAATATGGTATTTTTATTTCAATTATCAATTATTATCAATAATCAATTTTTTATTTTAATTATTTGAACTTTATCTCAATATTATCCAGTCTAGTCTGTAGTTTGAATCGTATATCGTTTGGATCGATTAATTTAGAATCGTTTGTACTTTCTTATTAACTTTGCAAAGGTAACAAACCTAACCACCTATTTACTATTAATCGTTCCTTTCCTTGTTTTCCATGTTTTGCTTTTCTGTAATCTAGTAGCCTTAACTTTTTAAAATTTTAAATACCATTTTATAAGTGGTAAATTCATATAATTAAACATGTTAAATCTAGCAAAAATTAAATCAATAATGTAGTGTATAAAAATTTGTATAATTAAGTAATAAAAATTATCTGTTTTACATACTTATTTCAGTATTGTTTTTAAAATTTTTCAACGTTATTTATGTGGGGATTGTAATAGAATCAAGAAAGGGATCCATAGCAGAGAGAGAGAGAATCAGTCTCACTCACTAGCTTAGGCCAGACTAGAGTGGGAGAAACTGCTAAAATATAGTGACGGGAGAGTATTCAGGGAGTCTTATAGCAGAGTTCACTACGCGTCATCAACCTTTATCTTTGCCTCTCACTACCAGTCTATATATTTTAGCGTAAAGTTGAAATGTTATTGGTGTGATGTGTGTTTGTAGTGGCTTGAGTGGTTTAGTAAAAGGGCTTGTAAGTATGTTTGAGATAAAGATAGAAGTATTAAGAAATAATCAAGATAGCACCACTATTTTTAAAATAATATTATATTATTCTCTAAAAGAATTTAATCTTTACAATATAAAAATAATCTTAATAATTCAGATGTACGAGGTGTGTAAATTAAGTAATGAGACTGATTTTTTATCTTTTTTTTATTCAAATAAAATTACAATTCAACATTGTCCCCTTCAAAGTAACTACCTTGGGAAGCCACACAACGCTGAAGACGATTCTTCCATTCGTCATAGCAGTGCTGGAACTCGGATACTGGAATAGACTTGCAGTTGGTCGGTTACGGCTGTTTGAATATTCTCCAATGTTCCAAAATGACGTCCCTTGAGGTGATTTTTCAATTTTGGGAACAAAAAAAAGTCACATGGACTCAAGTCGGGTGAATAAGGAGGCTGAGGAGCCACAGGAATGTTATTACTGGCCAAATACTCATTAATTTTTCGGAACCATTTTTGCACAAATTTTTCTCATCCCCAATTCATTAGTCAAAATTTGATGAACGGTTGTGTGAGTCAAATTCAACTCTCGCCGATCATTCGGACTGTCAAACGACGATCTGAACGCACGAGATCTCTGCCAACATTTTCTTCGGTTCTTGAAGATGAAGGCCTTCCGCTGCGAGGCTCGTCTTCAATTGATTCCCTTCCTTTTGCAAACGGCTTAAACCACCTAAAAAACCTGTGCTCTCGACAAAACATTGTCTCCATAGGCCTGGCACAGTTTTTCAAACGTTTCCGTTGCACTGTGTCCATGTCTGAAGCAAAACCTGATAGATAGCACAACGTTGCTTGTAATTGATTCACTCATTTTTAAAACGCACTGAAAAAAACCTTGCTCACAAAAAAAAGTCACTACGGACAGTGCAACAACTCTAGCATTTTCAAATTTGCACTGGACGTGTATCAGATGTTTACTTGCCCTACCACGCATGCGCCGCGTCTCCAGTGTTGCCAGATCGAACACTAGAAAATCAGTCTCATTACTTAATTTACACACCTCATATATCTAGAATAAATACAAAGCTCTTATGTTTTAACTTATATCTGGCACTGATTTGAAAAGGGCGATTCTTGAAATGATCTGGTTTTGGAAGCAGTATGCAGACTCTTCTTGTTTAAAGGCAAAGTGCACTCTGTGTTGAAGGAAAGGCCTCCCTAGCGGGGGATTTTCTTTTACAAAAGAGTTGGCCTAACGGGTTTTTGTGCCTTTGTTTTCTTAATAGCAATGACCCCAAATTACAGTGTACCTGACTCTAAAATACACTCTTTTTGAAGGTAAATTCACTTTTTAATATATTAACAAAATTAGATTTTTTTAAACTATAAAATATTCTAAACTATTTTTCAAAACTATTATTTTTCTATTTCGTTCTTCCATTACAAAATCCACGCAGTTAGTATTGCTTTTATGTATTCTACAGTGTTCAACTTCACTTTTAGTTTATTCATCTAAACCAAACCATTTTCTTTCCTTCATAAACCCATTATAAAAATGAATTTTGATATTTTCTGCAAGTGTATAATAATGTGGCAATTAGTAAATTAAAAAAAAATAATGATTGAAGTCCTTATTAAAGTGTGTCTAAAGGAATGTAATAAAAATTAAAATAAAAAATACAATATAATCTCTTATCAGTGAAGTAAAGGAAAGTTAAAAAAGATATAAAAAATTGTATACAAAAAAAAAAATCATTGTTTTTAATATTAAAGTTTGCATACTAGCGCAACTACAGTAATAGTGGTAGGACTACTAACTAGACTGAACAATTGAGACAAAGTTTCCCATCTTCTTTATTATCTAAACTGTCATCCTCATCCCACTGGCTTTCTGCTTCAATCACCGTAAATTCGAAGAATCGGATATTTCAAACTAGAATCATCAACAATTCTGCGCATTAAGAATAGTAAATCAATACACTAGTATCGCTATATAAATAATTAGCAATTATAAATTTATTTAATCAAAAGTAAACATTTAATGATAAATATTCATTTTAGATAACTTTGGGAGTGATCCATGACTAAATGTCCTCCCCCCCCCCATTGGCCCTCCTCTGTAACCTTGTTGACATTTTTAATGAAATCTCATGTAATTAAATTGATTTAATTAAAATTTTCCTATGGCTACAGTTTTTTTTATCTCCTTTTTCCCGGTTTTCAACAAGAAATACAATTTATAGATTTATATAGAAAGATATTTCTGGTTAAGTTTGGTAATTTAGTGTCGTTTGTATTTGTTCCCATTAACTTTGCAAAGGTAATAAAAATCTAACCTCCTGTTAGGTTTGCCCATTGTCTTTTTCCTTGTTTTGTTTTCCTGTAAGTCTAGACCCCCTCTCATAGTGGATTCTTTTAATTGCCAATTACAAGAAACTTGTGGGGGACTTTCATTAGTTTAGAGACTAAATAAAGGAACATTTTCCATTAGTACGTACATATGGTTTTTCTTTTTCGGACAGTTCCATACATTTTTCAGTGATATTGAGGTTTTTTGAACAGAAAATGGATTTTAAATTGTCATAATTTTTACAATAATTTAAAGACCTCTTTTTTTTTTTTTTTTGTAAATTAAAAAAAAAATATTACATCCGAATACAGTTTACAGTTGTAAATTTCAAATAAAAAGATAAAAAAAAAAAAAATTTTTTTGAATGGATTGTAAAAAATTTACTAATTGAAGGTGGTCCTGAATAATCTATATGACATGGCACAGTCATTTTTGACATCGGCAAAGTACGCCAAAGAAATAATTTACAAAAGGTGAAAACAGTGACACTGTTGGCCGCCGACAGCCGCGGTCAAACAAACAAACAACAAAGCCTTTTCATCAATTCTCGCATCAAAAGGCAGGCACCGCCATAAGTATGGCCACTAAATAAGGTCAGAAAACTACGAAGGTCGCACAAGGCCCCACACTAAGACAGATGCCTTGGTGTGAGTGTGAACAACAATATATATATAAACTCTACCATATACGACATGATTATTATATCAGCTACAACCAATCGAGCACGTCTATATACCCGAGCGGCAATTCACAGTTATATTCAAACTCATTATTAGTAGTGCTTAGTTAGTTATTTTAGTCCTTCTAATTTATTAATTATTTAACTTACATTTATTCCTAAGTATTTTATAGTTATTAGTTACTAATTAGCACGTTTAAATTATTGTTAAAATACAGTTTATCTTTATATAAAAACCGTTTAATAATTCGAGCACTAACTTCCAAATCTCTCAAACTAACTTCCGCCCTCTCCAAGACATCTTCTACTCCAGGAATCACACAACAAACAATTCCATTACATCCAATATCTGATTCCATTACAAATCTCCATAAGAAATTTCGGGATCAGACAGGATTGTAGTTTTATCGGATAGCTAGGCGGCCATTAAACCATTGAGTTCTTAGGTAATCACTTTAAAAATGGTATATCTATGCAAACTTAATGACCTGGGCAGGAGCAATTCAGAGTTACCCTGTTTGGGTGCAGAGCATGTTGGCAAAAAAAAAATTAGATGGCCGACACTCTAGCAAGGAAAGGCGCTATATCTCCCTTTTTGGGGCCTAAACCCATCTGTGAAATAAGAACATAGAAATGAGATTGAAGTGAAGGGAGCACAGTTCTGAAAAAACCCTCACACAGGATTGAAGCAAGCTAAGGGCTGCCTGGGGGTTATAACAGGAAAGATCTAAAGTGTGCTTCAGTCTAAGTAAAAATAGGTTTCCTGAAGAAGCTGGGCCTAGAAGAACACGATAGCACCTGTAGTTTCTGGATGGAGACGAAGGGAACTCTACGATGCTATCGTCCAGAGTAGATTTATAAGTCTGAGTAAGTTACCAGGCGTTGGAGGAAGATATACCTGTCCTAGAACCTTCCCTATTCTGAGATTCTTCAGTGATCTTAATCTGTAACGGGTACTGTGGGTGAGTATAGTCTCCTTGTACACCAGTGAGGTGGCACAATAGATATCTCTTGGCATGCACTATATCACAATTAAAAAAAGGGAGGGGAGGGATTGTAGAAAGTACAAATAATTGAAATTATTATTTTCTGAATTATTCTCAAATTTTCAACGTTGTTGATGTTAAATTTATAATCTGTATAGGGATAAAATTTGTTTTTTTTTTTGCTGCAACAGTATAATAATGTAAGGAATCATTATTAAAAGTTATTGTTTTAATCACAATTGGCAGAAAGTAAAAACAACGATTACTTTTTCTCACAAGTGATATAAAGTAATATTATTCAACTTTAACTATCCGACATCTAGCTGCAATACAAGAAAACAATAATGTACAATAAAACAAATTCCAAATAGCAACAGATTTGAGGTTATACCAAAAAGAGCAGGAGTTTTTGATTTAAATTAAAATACATTCGCACAAAGTATTCGCACTTTTCCATATTTTTATATATATTCATAAAAGTTAAGAACTAATTTAATGCGGTTGTAAAAAAAAATTTAATATTCAACACGTGAGTAAAGTATTTTTACACTCTCCTTCCAGTTACCACACTCATTGGGATATTTATAAAAAAAAAAAAAAAAGCAATACTTTACTCGCTGATTGGTAAATAAGTATGTTTTCACAACAGCAGAATAATTTGACAATTATTCCATTAAAAGCAATGGTAAAGTTGTACTTTTAATCTCTAGAGATTAAAAAAAGAATAAATTAAAAATGATTTCTAATCTCTAGAGATTAAATGTACAAAAAAAAAAAAAAAATTCGTTCAGTAAAGTAAAACTTCTAACGAAATATCAAATTTGAATTTTTCTGCGATTTTTTTTGTTTGTATGTTTTTCTTTTATGACCACACACAGAGACATACTCAGACCATTTTCTAGAAATGCACTTTTTCGGACACAGAGAAGAAATCAAAAAGTGACGTATTTCTGGTAAAAAATCGATAACGAAAGTTTGACCATATTAGCAAGTCTTAATCTGACCCAGCAGTAAGGGAAATTAAAAAAAAAAATTGGGTTTTGAGTACAAAGAAATATTTCTAGATTAAAAAGGAACAAAAAAAAATGTGACGTGGAGTGTACAAGGTTACACCTCATTACTTATTAGAAAGGTATATTATATACCTTCAAAATTTTGACAGTGTACATATATCTTAAAACTTTGTTTCACCCTTTTTGTGTTTATTGTATGATATTTCGGGTGAACAAATTAAGAACTATTTATTTTAAATTAATGGCATAAAGTGAAGCAAATTGGCTTATTGCCCTATTTAGGACAATCACACACATCTGGTAAAGCTTAAACTCTTTCACTGAGTACAAAAAAAAAAAAGGATGCTGTATTTGTTGGCACGGTTCCATAGTTAGTTTACAGTAATCTTACACGGTTATGTCTTTCCAGAAATATTGGAAATCTCAACTTTAGATTAATCACATTAATTTCGCTAAAACAGTAATTGCTCTGACATATTCATTCCGTAAAGGAGGAGGGATTCCTTTAATAATCTAATAATTGAAGACGGAAAGTGCATCAAATATTTTATTTTCTTATCGCTGAATTTTTCTTCACTCGTAAAAAGTTCCCCAGGGAAGTAATCCTCCTCTTAATTTATACTATAAAGGTATGCGGATGGTATTCTAAGTAAACACAAAAAAACGCACTACCGAACTTGATACATATTTATATTTACAAACTTTGTGTAAAAGAAAAGTGTATGTAAATTACAGAGTGACCGAGCCACGATTGGTTATGTGAAGAGTAAGAGTACAAACTTTGTGATGAAAAAAAGAGTATATAAAGGATAGAGTGTCCGAGCCAAGAGTGATGATGTTGGTGTGGCTTAGCTTGGTAGCTTATTTAGTGTAATTTATCAAAAAACAACAAGGGATACCAACAACATATCTAGTATGTGTTTCTAGTACTATAATTTTACTCAATGTGTAAGTGTGTGCCCGAATTGAACGCTTGTTTGGCGAATTTCCTCAACAGCATCCGGGCAGTTTTTCTTTCGCTACAAACAACACTGTGCATTGAACTTTAGAGGCTCCGAAGAAGAGAAAATCAAAGAGCCCTAAGATTTCGAATCTGGGACTAAGTCCAATGCGTTACCAGTGAGCTAACCCGCCTATATTTGTTTCAATTAAAACGATAGATTAAATGGAGATAAAAAAGGAAATACTTCTAAAAAAGGGACCGATCTTCAAAGATTCTTGCGTAGAGTCTACTTACAAAAAAAAAAATGTACATTCCAAACAAATCTAATGTCTTACCTTACTGCAATTTACATAATTATAAGTTTTTTTTGTTAATTTAAGGCGCGTCAACACCTATGGTCATTGGCGCCCGGAGCCTTTTCAGTGCACTGCCGGCCTCCGGGCAGTGATCTCTCGTTACAGACAACACTGTCCATCACCGGACAGTGAGCTGTAGATGCTCCTAGGAAGAAAAAACCTAAGGGTAGCAAAGCTGGACTCGAACCCAGGTCCTCCGCGTGGGAGTCCAGAGTACACTAACCACTTAGCTAATCCCTTCCCTCATAATTATAAGTGTTATTACTTTCTCTTACAGTAATAATAATTTATAATTTAATAAATTATTAAAATGGTTTTTTGTTTTCATGAGAAATGGTTGCTGAACGAGAAAAATCCGTTGAATATTCGCGGAGATGTCCAATTATGAATGAAGAGCAATTCTCTGCCTTCTGGTCGCTAGTATTTCCATATTCCATTTCAGTGCACTACCGACCTTTCCGGACAGTGTTCTCTTGATCAACACTGTCCATCACCGGTCAGTGAGCTGTAGAGGTTTGTAGGGAGAGTAGAAATCTAAGGGCAGCACTGGTAGACTCGAACCCGGGTCCTTCGCATGAGAGTTCAGAGCGCTATGACTGAGCTAATCACTTCCCATTGTTTATTATAAATAAGGATGCCCGGTCTATTGTGCATGACCGACCTATCGGTGATCATGCACTCATCCCAATAAACCTTAACCCCGACCTTTTCCACTATGGCCTTGGGGAAATACCTGTAATTAGGGAGTTCCTCTCCCTCTGGCACAATCCCGAGTTTGATTACCAGAGCCTGATGGAGCATGCGCGCTACATTATTGTGCCTTGAGAGGTACTCAGTGCCTTCCAAATTTGAGCTCCCAGCGATGATGTGCTACTGGACTCTACTGCTGCGTTGCACAGCCTTGCATCGGTCAGAGATTTCTCGCTCCCCGATTATGTCCCTCCGGCATGATCTTGTTGCAATCACTTGGTCTTGGATTGCGAGTACAAATCCTTCCGTCTCCGGAAAGAGTTCACCTCGCACTATGCCACTTTACTGATATCTCGCGAGAGATACCGTCCGCCTCCAACGCCGCATAATACCGGCCATGGAGCTTCTTGACTTTCCATTCTTCTACCTAGTGTTCGCAAGTAGTCAACCGAGGGCCTTCTTGAGCGGCCAAGAATTATTATTAATATTATTTTATAATTATTATTAATTAATATTAATATTACCCTTTCTTACCGGCCGTGAGAGAAATTAAAAAATAGGTTTCTTCATTAACTGAGAAAAAAGTAAAAATTAACATTCAGTAATTATTTATTTCGATAAAAGTGAATATAAATAGTATATAAATAGGGCGCGATCATTTTTAATTATCTAAGATAAACATTATTAAAAATATAAAAGAAAAAAATGGAAATAATTATAAGAACCCCTCACAAACCGTTGTCTCAGAATTATTTTAAGAGATATATTTTTCGTCAGCATGTTCAAACAAAAGTTGACCTTTTTGTTTTGCTGGAATACTCATTATTATTTGAATTTCTCTTTCTGAAGTTCAAAAGAATTTTAATTTGTTAATTAGAGCAAATATTGTGTCAGTATATTATATATTATTACTTTTTTATTTTAATTAAATTTTTTCATAATTTAATTATTGTATAACTGTGCTTATTGTCCTGTCCAATATGTTGGAGAAACAAGAGTTTAAAAGATGGACGAAAGTTTATTTTTTTTCTCTCTTGTTTTGAACATATCAGAGATTAGAAAAAAGATTTTTGTGAATAAAATATTAATCTCTAATGTTACACAGCTTCCATCCTTCATAGAAATCCTTATTATAACCTCCTCTTTCCCCCAAAAGGCCGGTACAATACAGAAAATATGTTCCCCTCTTTGTAAAACAATTTTTAATAATGACTTATGCTGAGAATTTCGACATAAACATTATTAAATTTTATGTTTAGTCTTTTGACCGTGTTTTTTTTTTGTTTTGTTTGCTTGTAATTGCACATAACTCTGACATATCTGTTCTATGATATGACTCAATTTTTTTATGTCTTAATGGAAAACATTAACGTTTTTAAAAATCATCAGAAACACAACTATTGAGTAGTGTTGACTGAGCGTAAGTATTAGACAGAAATGTTTTGAAATCTTACCTCGTATACATCTATTTGTGGCAGTCTGTCTCATAAATCTGATACTTCTTATAAAGGATGGTTAGAGAAATATCGCTTCCTTGTATTTCCATATAACCAACATTAATAAAACTTTTAATTAAAAAAATGTTTAGTTAAATACCACTACTCGGGTCTCTCTGATAAATTATCGGTTTCTAATTTTCATTAAATATTTGTATTAATAAAAATGTTTTATTATATTCTCTAGGATTGTAGGGCTGTAGCTCCTCTGTGCATCTACCCGTAGAACGTTACAGCACACTATAATTGGAATGATAATATGATACCATATGTATCAGTTGATATGCTATGTTGACCTCAAAATTGCATAGTGGTTTAGAGAATAAATGGCTGTTCCAGTATTTTCATCTTCTAAAGATGAAACTATTAAATGGATCATTAGAAACTGAATTTAATATCACAACGTTTTAAAGTTCCATTACTGTCACTTACTTCCGTAATTATTACTGTAATTCAATTTTGCTTTGTGCATCTTATATCTGTTTTATAAAAGGGTTTATAATGTCATTCAACTGTAATGATTCCAAATGAAAGTGAATCAACTAGATAATCAAATGATTAGTCAATTGTTAAACTAAAAGCACTTTCCAACATTGTTCTACATTTTCTTTATTACATAAATTGTAGGAGGAAATTATATAATCAATATTTATTGATATTTTGTTATGATTATTATTAATATTATAAATTATATTTATCAATGAATTGGCAATAACGGGAGCGATGGACGACAACACCGACAACGGCATTAGTGCCGCCACAACACTCGGTTGTAAGGGAGGCAATGAAAGGTGTTGCAAAGAAGAAAGCATAAGAACTTTCAGAACATACTAATTATTTCTCTCCTAAATTGTTGAGACGAGCAAGAAGTAGGGGTTTGAGAAAAGTTACAAGATGAGTATTAGCAGTATGGAGAAGAACATCCTCAAATAGCTTATGGCATTATTTACCATTAGTCTGATTGTTCGAGGCAGAAGAAGATTGTTCTGTCTGAAGCAAGAGCTTCACTGTAGTGGCTGAACAAAGGAAGTCTATCGCTTTAGGAGGTTTGGCCACTGTTTTCCAGGCAGTGATCATTTGTAGATCATTGAATGCTACTGCATGGTGGAAGAGTGGCAGGGAGAAGTTTAAGAGGTGATATTTTCTGATATTCCAGCTGGACTAAAGGCTTTGAATAAACCATGTAGGAGCTCTAAACTAGTGGGGGAATGTGGGAGAAGATATAATGGCCTCGCTCAGAGTGGAGCTTTTCTCAGTAACCGGCCCTGCGTTTTACAAAGGATAATGAGAGGACGGATGAGTTTGGCTAGGGTAGGATCTTCAATACGTTTTTGTGGTATTTGCAATCAGCAAACATCAAAAGACAGGGTAGTCAAGTGATGGACGAATGGAGAAGTGGAGAATCACTGGTGGTCACAAAGGGATGTCTCTAGGCTAAAAGATTTATAAAAGCAACATATTACGTTGAAATGTAATTGATGATATCGTGTTGTTGTTGTAGTAGTAGTAGTAGTAGTTGTAGCTTGTAGTGGTTTGTGGCGTGAGAGGTTTTGTAAAGGGCTTGTGTGTATGTTTAAGATAGAGATAAAAGTTTTAAGAAATAATCAAGAGATCACCACTGTTTTTGAAATAAATATATTAATTTCTAAAAGAATTTAAATACTTAACAATATAACAAATATATCTTAATAAATCAATTGTTTATCTAGAATAAATGCTAAACTCTATAACTGGCACTAAAGTTAAGTGAGCGATTGCTGAAGTGTTCTGGTTGGATGTCTGGTTCAGACGTCTTGAAAGAATGCCTACTAATTGTTAGTTCAAATCTTTTCAAATAATGCTGGTATGTCTGGAGGGAGTGTCCCTAACCTTTCTTGTCCCTTTGTCTCTTCAGTAGCATTGACCTAAATTATAGTACCTGGCTCTTTCCCCTTCACTAAAATACACTGTTTGAACTAGCTAAAATTAACAAAATTATTTCACTAAACTATTTTCAGAATTCTTATTTTCTTTCATTTCTTTCTTCCACTACAACATCACGCGAGAGGGAATTGAAGTATCTTCTTTCCTTTACTGAGATACAGTTGAAGATCCTGGGTAAGTGTTTTGACTGGACATGCTTGGGTAGCCGGACATATACACAAAATAGGCAGGACGTCTAATATCTTATATCAGAATTATGATAGGAAATAAGGAATATTGTAAAATTACCTTGGTCAGTGATCCCAATTTGGGAGGTTAATCCTGCCTAGAAGTGCTTGAGGGAGTTGGAAATTAAGGATATCTTAAGATATTACTGTCAGACGGGTAGATTGCTGGGGGTGGAAGCTTCTTAGGAATCGTTTTTTTTTTTTTTTGTGAGACGGGAGAGATCAGAGACATATTGGCTTAGATCCCGGGCCTTCGGGTATCCACTAATAATAATATGTAATAATAACAGCCACTAACTGCTACAATATGCCAGTTAATCTCAATAAAACTTTGGTAACTTAAAACTTTTTTAAACAGGTTCACTTGCTCTTACTCCTGTAGAAATAGGGAATGCGATTGTGATAGATTTTCAACATTGATTTGTCACGGAAATTCGAATTTTGAGGTGGCCATTTTGAGTTTCTACTATACTCCCTTGTCGAATAAATAATTATAATGTTATTCTAAAAATCTAGCAAAAAAAAAAATTCATTGTGTTTTATTATAATATTCATAAATATTTAAATAATTGTTTCAGACAAACTTTTTGGGGATGAACGTGACGAAACAAATAATTCATTGATCACGAGGAATAACTACTGCAAGGATATGGGCAATACAGCAGCTGGTCGCCGTAATTCTGTACTAAGTAAGGAAAGTAGTTTAAATGAAGCATTTCCACCGGTATTAGGTGGTAAAACCAGTCGACAGAATACATTGGTTGAAACGGCTGAAGAAGCAGCAGCCGCTCAAGGACCATTACCACCGGCTTTAACGGATCAACAAATGGAATTGCTCACCAAAACTTGGAAACTATTAGAAGATGATATTGCCAAAGTTGGAGTTATTACATTTATAAGGTTAGTACGGGAATTATATTATTTTTGTTTACATTATTAGTTCTTATTAATTATTTAATTAGATAATATTATCTCAGGGATAGGTATTTACAAATATCAGATTTTTATCGCTTTCTGGGCACACAGCTTCTTCAGGTGCTTTCTGAATGTTTGAACTCCCCCCGAGAAGAAATCTGTTTACTACTGATGTATGCCTCAAATCCCTTTTTCAATTGTAACTCTCTAGACAAGTCATAGTCTATCTCAGGTCCTGGGAGGTCCTCCAGAGCAATGCTATTTTGCCTTCTTTCACATTTCTGAGGCTTTTCATGAGGAAGAGACTGGTAACTTATTCCTTAGAAAGAAGACCTCATTAAGTAGATTATGCGCCCCTCATTACAGGGGTCGGCTATCTTGTTACCTTCTACGCCAAACTGCTCTAGAGCCCAGAATAAGGTCACATTCATTATTTCTTAGCAGTTGGTTGATTTGCCAAGACATTGAGTTGATGAATATGAGCTCAGCGCTTTAACCTGATTAGCAAGCCTGGCGGCCTGCTATGGATTGGTTCAATATCTCTTTATCTAATTCCAATAGCTCTTTGCGAGATATAATTGAATAAATCTTTTAATTCCAAGTATTTTCGCCTGAAAAATGCTGAAAATTCGTCTATAATGGTCCTTGGGCCATCCATACCTACCAGGGCCAGACCTCAGAACTGTCCTCGGATCTGGTTCCGATTTTTTAACTTAAAATTTACTTTTTAATTATTAAGTTCAGCAAAATCATATTTTTCTTCAACATTTTAAAAATCAGTATGACCACTTCCACTTGTGAAATTAAAATCAATTGAAACTAATTAGTGAATAAAGTTTTAAAATTAAATAATATAATTGAAAATCAATTTAACAAATTAATAGAGAGGTTAATTAACATAGAAACCCTTTCAAAAGCGACTGTAGATTTTTTTTTATAAGGAGGCTGTGCTAATAAAACACTACTTTATACTTCATTTTAAACAGCTTTGATAAGATTCACTTATCTTTTATCAAATTTCCGACATTAAACGCTTTAAGTAGTCAAATGGGTTAGAGTGTTTGTTACCAAAGTCAATTACCGCTTTAACTGGAATATAGAATACTTGAAGCTAGTGTACAAGGCAGCCTCTTTAACGGCGCTAAATATCTCTTAACGTTAAATTCTCCTTATTGCATAGCTAAACAATCTGAACGCTTCGAATCACTTATGAAATATAACCCAAACTCCTTGTTTCCCAAACACATTGTTCACAAGTAAATTCCGATTACATGTTTGCAGTACTTGAGTAACTGATAATAATAAAAAAGAGAATAGTTTGCTCACATTGTGAATATAAATGATACACAAGTGAATATCAAATTTTTATTTTTATAGTAATGCGATACTATCAGTTATTCGAATTCAGTTGTAAAATACCACCCCTCATCATCATGGGGAGTAATACGTTTTCAACAAGTAGATCGAGTATTGCCAAAGGATTATCGCAGCACATCAATTTTAAACATCGTCACCGAACTATATAGAAAAATATTATATAACCGAATAACTATTGGTCTGAATATTATAACCCGTTTTCGGAAGTTCAAAGTGGTTTTAGAAATGGTAGAGGATACTTCGATTTTTTTATTATTTTACATTCTATTATACATATATAACTCCAGAAAAAGAGGGGGAAACTATATTATGGCTTTCATATTATTAATTACGCTTTGTTCTGGAATAAATTCTATGACTACGGCATTACGCGAAAAATAATCAAAATTTTGGAGAAATTATACACTACAGCTTCAGTGTCTGTTAAATTGAACGACCAACTCTCATATTCTATAAAAATAACCCAAGGTGTTTTTCAAGGGGATGTTTCATCACCACTAATGTTCACTACTTTCATCGTTAATCTTGACGGCTTTCTTAAAGAAAGTCACAGTCGGTAGGTGTCGATAAATACAAGATGTAATAGGATCTAAAGCAGAGAGAGAGAGAGAGAGACACACACACACACACACACACACAAAATTGAGAGCCTCACTCGCTACTTAGGCCAGACTAGAGTGGGAGTCTTTTTATATACTACAGCTATAGCCCTACAAGGGACAGTCTTTAGAACAGTTACAACGCGTCAGCAACCAACTACTACCCTTCTCTTCACTAACTCTAAATCTCTCGCTACCATTTTCTATATTTGTGCAAAGTCCTGGCAGTTTGTGCTACTTTCTCATAATAAAGTGTACAGCATTACTTCCAGTTTATTTATCTTTCAAACCCAATTATCCTTATCATACCCATTATACGAGGGTAAGTCAAATATAAACCGGACTTCTTCTTAGTGCCTCATCAGGCCGTCCCAAACAAGATGGCGGGAGCAGCACATTCAAGGTCGGTGAGTTAGGAGTGAGGGAACTTAATCGGCAATTGTTTATCTCTGCTCTGTCGCCATGACAGCCATGACTGACCAAGAGGTTACACATCGCGCGTTCCACAACGTATTATTGCTAAGTTTTTAACTAACGAAGGTGCGTGAACCAACGGAAATTTTGTCTTGATTACAAGCACAGTTTGGTGAAGGTACCCTTTCTCGGACCCATGTGTTTGATTGGGCTAAGAAGTCTTAAGGTGAACGTGAAAGTGTAGAAAATCTAGGTCACGATCGATGCTCAAAATCAAGTGTCACAGATGACAAATCCATGCTGTACGTAATCTTATTGAAGGTGACCGCCGCGTAGAAATCGAAAAAATCGCTTCAGAGTTAGGAATCAGCCATGGAAGTGCTTATACCGTAAACTCAGAGCATCTTGGCTTCAAAAAAGTCTGTGCTCGATGGTTTCCGAGGTTACTGACCACAAGTCAAAAAAAGGTCAGATTGCAAATCACTGAGAGACTTTTGAATCAATTCCGGCAGGAAGGGGAGTTGTTTATGAGGCGCATTGTGACATGTAACGAGATGTGGGTGCACCACTACACGCCGGAATCAAAAAATGGCGAAAAAAATATGAAGTTTTCCCTGTGAAGGCAAAAACCCGTCTCTCTGCCGGAAAAGTGCTCGCGACTGTTTTTTGGGACTGGAGGGGAGTTTTACTCGTTTGCTTCCTGCACAATATTGAAGAAATCAGTCTTGTTGACTATACAAACATGATCTTTAATTTTTACCATCTTACTTTCTCTTTTATATTTTTATTTCTGTTCTTCTCTTGAAATATGATATATTTCCTATCAATACAATGGTTGTCATCACCATCACTTGTCAAATGCCATTCATCATAAAAACTGACATCGGATCGCGTCGTTTACATTACCAATTGTCAAACTGTCTGTTCCTGTGCCTTTATATCATCCATATTGACATGAACAAATGTATTTATCATTTACTTTTTTAAAATATATAATGTATCATATATATTTATTTATTCTGCTAAGCATGCCGCTTACAGTTTGTATTTATATTATTTGAATTTATATTTGAATAATTGACCAATATTGTCAGGTTTTGGATAAATTATTTAGTGCGTCTATTTATTTTTGTTTGTTATTGCGTCTATTATTATTTTTGTGTATCTGTAATAAATTATGAATTCCCCCGCGTGTGATACATTACAATATCTACTTTTATTTCTATCAAAAAAAGCATCGTAAATCATTTGCTTGTCCTCACGCGTTGGTCTAGTGGCTAGCGCACTAGCCTTTCATGTGAGAATTCAGGGTTCGATTCCCGTGAGGGCAAAGTCAGTGTTGACCCAGCATCGTGATAAAAATTGGGAAGCTACAGTTAGTAGCGCCCTAGGTAGCGAAGACCGAAACTAAACTGCGTGGGAACTACGGCGTGCTTACCACACATCCCCTGGCAAGCACTATGGGCTGCTGCGTCATAGTTTTTTGTTTTGTTTTTTTAATCATTTGCTTGCTTCAAGTGATTACCAGAATTAAATTCAACATGCAAATTTGACGGTTTATGCATTTGCGATATTACCATGTGTGTTCCAGTGTTTGTATGCTATACTCCAGTTGTATTAGATTTATTTTTTATTTATGTTATGCAGAGAAGGAGCCAGTTGATAAATAAAGAGTGACAAAAATAAAATTGTCAACCACAAATTAAAGGAAGGGAATAGCTAAGAGGTTAGCGTACGGGACTCCCACGCGGAGGACCCGGGTTCGAGTCCAGCAGTGCTACCCTTAGAGTTTTTTCTTCCTAGAATCCTCTACAGCTCACTGTCCGGTGATGGACAGTGTTGTCTGTAACGAGAGAACACTGTCCGGAAGCCGGCAGTGCACTGAGAAGGCTCCGGGCGCCAATAACCGTAGATGTTGACGTGCCTTAAATTTAAAAAAAATAAAAAAAAATGCACAATTATATTGATATACAAAGTAGCAGAATAAGATTGCCTAAAATTATTGAGTAAATGCGGGCGGCGCTCATGTACCGGAGTATGGAAATCCTTACCCAGTAATGGTTGGTGTTGAATAAAATATCCACGCTCTTTAACATGAAGTGCTGGTACATAAATTTAAGAAGAGAATATAATTCAAGAAGTATGGTGTCTTTCTTAATAAACGTTACCCAGATAATGAATCTTAAGAATAAGGAAAGTAAAAAGCATTAAATGAGATGTGATTGTTATTAAGGAGAAAGAACATTAAACGAAATAACTAACAAGAAAACAGGAAACACTAGGAAGACATTTTTACCTGTGACACGATTAATAAA
Source organism: Triatoma infestans (assembly GCA_011037195.1). Classification (NCBI taxonomy): domain Eukaryota; kingdom Metazoa; phylum Arthropoda; class Insecta; order Hemiptera; family Reduviidae; genus Triatoma; species Triatoma infestans. Next base: position 23,251 of record JAAEAF010004879.1, read on the forward strand.
ATCTGAAATTGTTGCTTAATAACGTTCCATCAAATACAAGATGGTTTTTATTTTTATTTTTTCTTATTTTTTTTTATTTTCCAGCCAACAGCCAGCGCTGGAGATGCAGGAGGCCTAATCTCTCGCTTCACATTTTACAATCTCTATAATGAATATATATATACATATATGTAGTTTACTTTAGATCAAGAATTCATATACGAGTAGTAGTTTCATAATATCTTTATTGTTAGAGAATATAATATCCTCATATTGAAAAAGGAGCTTGCAAGTATTTGTCAAACTCTTTTTATAATCTATCCCTTTTGTGTGACATTGGTAGGGCACTCCATTATTATGTGTTTGAGGTTTTCCTGCTCGTGGCATCTTTCGCATAATGGATACAAGATACAAGATTTTTTACCAAATTCAAAAAATGATTACAAATTATTTTTATAAACAACTTTAAAATATAGAAAGATATCTTACAAAACAATATAAAACAAAAAAATACAAGAAAATATAAAAGATAACTTACACGATAACTATGCATTGAATAGGATAACTATGTATTGTTATTAGGTTTATTGATGAATGTCCTTGATTTTTATGATTTTATCCTCTTCTCCTAGCTATCAACTAAGGCCACTTAGTCGTTCATCAGTGTTCCAATTTTTTTAATTTTTAATATGCGCACATGAGCTTCCAATTAATGCATAAGCTAGGTTAATTGCTTACATAACAATTATTGTATAACAATATAACCTACCTTATATACTAAGTGCAATATGAAAATTGTAAATTTAATGAACCTTTGCCAGCCTGATACGAAATTATATTTTAATATAATTTACATTATTCTTTTTATATTTTATATAAACTACCCAACGTTTCAACACATACGCGTGTTATCATCAGGGGTTTTTACATATTTAATCTGAAATACAAAATGAGATTTAACACTAACAAGGTAAGCATTTTTACACAAATTTTATTTTTATTGTCCACAATTATACCAACCTTAGTTATATTATGATTTTAATCATTATTGGAATCCAGTATCATGAGTGTCCATTTTGCTTTCGAAGCGTCAGTTATTAAAAATTTGTTTGTAAATTATTATTAATGTGTAACATACGTTACTTGTCGGTATTATATATTTATTTAGCTCTTGATATCTGGTTTTTACTGTTATTTTTATTTGTTAAGATTTTAATTTCTGAAGTTATTAGTCCATGTGGTTATATATATTATTTTCAGCAGCAAATGAGTTAAATAAATAGTAATTCAGCCCTCATTTTGAAGATCCAGTGCAATTCATTTAAAGTGAGAACGTCAGAGTTAGAGACTCTTCAACAAAGGTGAACAACTTCGCCTGAAGATCCAATTGCTTATAAAAGATAAAGCGGGAAGATTCTCTTGCGCAACTCTCAGACTCCTCCCGACATGCTAAACCTATCTTTGCAATTAATGAAGTCATCTGAGATTTCCACAAAGACATATTATCAGCAGAGAAACTAAAATGATAATCACACTTTTGTGCAAAGTTGGACCAGCTTGCAAACCAAAATACCTTCCTATAGATGACCTCCATAACTAACGCTATTGAAAGACGGTGCCCAGGAAGATCCAGCACTTTAGAAATATAGTGGAAATGTAACTTTAGAAATTCAACTAGAAATGCAACAAGTCTACACCCGTCTCTAAAATGATCACATAATTTGGGGTAACTGAGGGAAGGCCATAAAGTTATTTAACGAAAGAGATATTTATTTTTCTGTGTAAATAGTATACACAGTTTAAGGAAAATTGTTTGAGCCGTTTCCAGAATATCACGAATAACTACAAAAAAATATTCAGTCTAACCAAAAAAAAAAACCTGGTGTGAAACACTCATTCACACGATTTTCTCTAATTAATATAATCAGTCTCTAATTAGTTTTCTCTAATTAGATTCTCATCTAATTAATATAATTTAGATGATAGAATTGTGTAATAAACTGAAATACCACTTTAAAGGGAACCATTATCCTACCCCCATTCCCCAAAAATGTTCTTAAATGAATTTTCCTTGAGAAATGTTTCAAATAAAAATTGTAGTTCTCTATACGTGTAGTTAATTAATAATTTAGTGTTCAAAGAAAATTGTTTTGGAGCCGTTTTTGAGAAAAATGCAAAAAAACTAAAAAAAAAAAAAAAAAAAAAAAA
>JAAEAF010004880.1:0-32425 GCA_011037195.1 Triatoma infestans
GGGGAGGGGTGGGGTTTGGTTTCCATCTAAAGTGCTATTTCAGTTTATTAGACAATTCTGCCATCTAAATAATGTTAATTAGAATTAAATATTTTGTTGAAATTCCGAGTTTGAAAAAATCGGATAACCGGAAGTGCGTTTACTTTACCACTTTACTAAATGATTTATTCACTTTTTCGCAATTTTTTCAAAAACGGCTCCGACGATTATTTTTGAAAAATCGTATATAAACTAAACATGCAAAGATCTACAACTTTTATCTAAAACATTTCTCTGGGAAAATTCTCTTAAGGGCACTTTTAGGGGAGGGGTGGGGTTAGATTTTTCATCAAGTGCTATCCTAGTTGATTATACAATTCTATCATCCAAAAAATAATTAGTTAGAAATAAATGGGTTGCCAAAGTTCCAGTTTCAAGAAAATTAGTAAACCGGAAGTGCGCTTTTACTGAACAGTTTTTTCAGTTTTCGACGAATTTCATTAAATTTGGTACACAAATTATAAAATTTATGAGAACTGGAGTTAGAGAAAGTTGTGTGAGTGTTCCACACCAAATTTTTTTTGACACAGTTAAGTGTAAAAATTTTAATTTTTCTCGACAGATTGGATATCTCCTTATTCCACCACACAGAAATTATTAAAAAATATCTGATGGTTTACGTATAATTGGGGCTATTTTGAAATTTGGCCCATTTTTTTTTTTCCATTGGAAGTTTAATTTCTTTGTTTCAAACTATAATCAATTTTGGGGGTAGTTCAGGACATGAATTATGTGGTTATCTCTACTTGGATAAAATTGGATTACATTATCTCACATAAGAGCTTTATTATTTTAAAATATATAACTTGCTTTACTAGATCGAGGAGCCAGGCTCTGTTTCCCAAACTCACTTTATTCTTATTTCACTGGTAGAAATATAATATTATAATCTATAAATATTAATTTTAGAATATTATTTCTTCTTAGCCACGTACTCTTCTATCGCCCGGTGTAGGAATATCGTTTGTTATAAGCAATACGGAAGCGATTATTTCAAAAGCTAGCTTCGAAGCTCTCATGAGGGTTTTAAGACTTGTAACCAATATCTAAATAAAAGTTTCACTTTACTAGCGGACTTGATAGCAATAATGATAATGGAATTTTAAGTAAGAATTATTTGGTTTCTTACTTTTTTTTCAATTTTATTTTCATTAACTACTAAAATTATTATGATGGTATCAAATTTTTAAAATTGATTTTTCACAGGTAATATATATATATATATATTTTTTTAACGTTTCCTGAATTCGAAAAAATTATTTATAGCGTATGACTTGTGTGTGCGTGCGTATGTTTAGAGTGTTTTTTCTGTGTATTAAGAAAATTAAAGAATGTAATGGATCCAATATCAGTTAGTGTTTAAAAACCTCTTAAAACTCTTAAAAAATATAAGGAAGGGGAGGGGTTTCAGGATTTAATTAAAACATTCTACGAAGATATACATTCTTGCTTAAAGGTTTTTCAAAATGTGCCACTTCAGTGGTGCAAATTATGTACTACTTAAAGTATAAAGTCTGTCAAGTTTGATCATACTCGATTAACCGACTTTGTAAGTTTTTAAATTGTAATGGTTGTAAAATAGGAAACTTTAAATTTCTCTGGACACAATGACAGTTGAAGGTCTATTCTGTTATTAATTTCTGCATGGATCAGAAATAATATAGATATAAAATCGGCCATATTCAATGTCTGTAAGCACTTACCAAGATCAAAGTAAAATATTTCTTTAGCCTATTAAAAATATAGTATAGGTAATCTTTTTATCAGAGACATTTTCCGTGGAAGCCTGCTTCATTTTGTGGTCATCGACCGGTTTCGGGCGTTCGCCCATCTTCAGGATGCGCTTTTCAGACAGTGTGCCAACACAGACTCGTACAGAGACTTAGTTTTCACACTAACTTCTCTTACACTCTCCTAGTCACACTAAAGTCTCCTGTATACGAGTCCCTGTGTTGCAACACTGTCTGAAAGCGCATCCTGAAGATGGGCGAACGCCCGAAACCGGTCGATGACCACAAAATGAAGCAAGCTTCCACGGAAAATGTCTCTGATGCTTTCCAGCTCTGCGGAACCAACCACCACAACAAATAATCTTTTTATATTTGTGAATGGAAGCAATGCCTTACCGAAGAGAATATATATGTAGCTCTACCCTGAATTTTTTTCTTTAAATAAATAAAGCCTTTATACATATTAAACTAACACAACCTAAATCCAAAGAAGAATATCTGAATAAAATATGATATTAAATGTCAGAGACATCTGTCTGATTGTAATAAAATATAGAATTTATTTTAAACCAACAACAATCACATATATATTTCTGAAATGATCGATATATGTAGGAACGTCAAACGTAAAGTTGATTTAAAGGAAAAAATAAATAAATGAAGTTTCTAGAACGCTAGTTAAAGTTGATATATACATCTTAAAATAAATTAAAATATATCATAATAAAAGAGTTGCGATATAAGAATAATGTGAGTTTGGGAAACAGCGAGACCCCACCTCCCACCGCTATCTAGTAAAGCAAGTTACCAAACAAGTTAGATCTGGTACTTTAATGTTTCTTGGCTAAAAATATTGTCTGCTTCATTAAAATAATAAAGCTTTTATCTGATAATTTAATCCAATTTCCTTCAAGGAGAGACTGTAATATACTACATAATTACGTCCTGAACTCCTCCTATAATTCTGATTATAGTTTAAAACAATGAAATTATTATTGGAATAAGATTTACTAACCTTAGTTTGCTACATATTGATTTCTTATCGAAATATGCTAGCTACATCTTAATTCTTTGTAATTTTTTTTTTATTAAAATGAATCGTATTTCACATAATACAAAAACAACAAAAAAAAAAAAAAATCTGGTGCGTAATTTCACAGTTTTTATGAAGAATTTTCTTTAAAGTCGGAACGAGGTGTAGGAATAGTACATGATACTGAAATATTGTTTTGGGAATCCTAGTATTCGGTAATAAATATGAGTGGGTGAAAATAGCATTCACAAGATAAATACTAGAAATAACGTATATTTTCCCTTATCATAAAACAAACAGGATAGCTGCAACACCTACCTCTCAGGTGACATATAAATGTGTCTCAGGCAGAAGGATACATAGCCTTCTCTAAAAGGCATATTGGTGACAGAAGTGCAAAGACTGGAACGGATAGGTGACCTAATAAACGAACTAAAGATTAGCAATTGATTCATAAGTAAACAAAATATAATAAAGGAGAAGAAAAATATAAAAATTTGAGGCATTGAGCAGTCCAGTAATGAAACAAAATTTTACAGAATTATGAGGAAATTGGCAAAATATGGAAAATACTTTTGGATATAACTTACAAGTTATAACTAAGCTAAAATAAAAACATTGAAGCCTTTTTTACTTTCTCTTATTGCTGTAAGAGAAACTATTGCAATGATGTCAGATCTTCAAAAAATCACAGAAAGTTCAAACATGACATTTCGTTTGGGTCACACTAAGGGATCAGACCGGAAGTTATTTTGCCAGAATTCCTTAACCAGAAATAATGGCTTTATTGAATAGATTTGTTTCAGTTTTTGCAAATTTCTCGAAAACAGTTCTAAACGATTTTCTTATAATTATATAATATATCAACTACACACACTAAGGACCTAGAATATTAAATTTAAAAACCCGGGAAAATTCATTTAAGGGACCAATTTGAGATCGGGGTGGGAGTTATATTTTCTTCTAGATTCATACTTTATTACTTTCTCTTACTCCTAGTAATTACTTTCTCTTACTCCTAGTAAGAGGAAGTATTGTAATCTTGTCAAATTTTCGATATCGAGTTTTCACCGGAAATATCCGTTTTGAGGTCCCCTGAGTCCAAAAAAGTGGTTTTTAGCAAATGGTCTGGGTGTGTGTGTATGTATGTATGTATGTGAACAGCATAGCTCAAAAACGAAAAACCATAGAAAGTTGAAACTTGATATTCCGTTTAAGTACCACCGAGGGAACTGACACTACGTTATCTGTAAAAATTCCACAACCGGAAGTACCACATTACTAGTTGAATTTTTTACTTTTTTCCAATTTTCTCAAAAATTGCTCCGACTATTTTCTTTAAACTTTAAACATCAACCACACATACAAAGAACTACAACTTTTATTAGAAACATTTCTCCGGTAAAATGCATTGAAGGGCACTTTTGGGGGGAGGGGTGGGGTTAGGTTTCCATCTAAAGTGCTATTTCAGTTTATTAGACAATTCTGCCATCTAAATAATGTTAATTAGAATTTAAATATGTTGTTGAAATTCAGAGTTTGAAAAAAATCGGATAACCGGAAGTGCTTTACCACTTTACTAAATGATTTATTCACTTCTTCGCAATTTTCTCAAAAATGGCCCTGACGATTTTTTTGAATCTTCTTATATAAACTACACATACAAAGATCTACAACTTTTATTTAAAACATTTCTCTGGGAAATTTCTTTTAAGAGCACTTTTAGGGGAGGGGTGGGGTTAGATTTTCATCAAAGTGTTATCATAGTTGATTATACAATTCTATCATCCAAACATATTAGTTAGGAAATAAATAGGATTGACTGAAATTCTCCGATTTTCAAGAAAATTAGTAAACCGGAAGTGCGCTTTTACTGAACAGTTTTTTCAGTTTTCGACGAATTTCATTAAATTTGGTACACAAACTATAAAATTTGTCAATTATCATTTTGAGAACTGGAGTAAGAGAAAGTTGTGTGAGTGTTTCACACCAGATTTTTTTTTATTATACAATTCTATCATCTAAACAATGTTAATTACAATTTAATATATTTCGATAATTATCGTTTTACTATAATTATTTAATCGGAAATGTGTTTTTACTGTAGGGAGTGAGAGAAGGTTATGCTTTCCTCCAAAAAAGTCATTTTATTAAGTTTAAAAATCTTGTACTGAAATAAACTTGGAAGACAACTAAATATTCAGTAAAAATTATAAGAAAAAAATCGTCAATTACACTGCAGTCAGAAAAAGCTGTGTGAGTGTTTCACACACATTTTTCTTTCTTTAAAAAAATAAGAAAACGCGAAAAAAAAACTTTAAAATTCGTTTTATTACAAAATCATATTTCCGTTGACCGATTTTTTTTTCAAAAAATTAATTTATAAACATATTTCATTCTTGTTATTATGAAGGTAATATGTTTGTTGTGTTGATTCTATGGGAAATAATATGTTGAAGTTAAATGAGTACGTATGTTGAAGTTAAATGAGTACGTATGTTGAAGTTAAATGCGTACGTATGTTGAAGTTAAATGAGTACGTATGTTGAAGTTAAATGAGTACGTATGTTGAAGTTAAATGCGTACGTATGTTGAAGTTAAATGAGTACGTATGTTGAAGTTAAATGAGTACGTATGTTGAAGTTAAATGAGTACGTATGTTGAAGTTAAATGAGTACGTATGTTGAAGTTAAATGAGTACGTATGTTGAAGTTAAATGAATAAGAAATAAGTTGTTTTTGTAAATTGCAGCAATTTATTATATTTAAATAAATAGTATTTGGCAGCAGACTTAATACTGTTTATTTCTAAAACTACTTTGCATAAAATGCTTCTTGAAGTAATTCCCATCCCCCGGTAGTAATTATTATACACTATTAACCAATAATAAGGCCAATTTTTATTATATTTTGATTTCTTAGTAATACTATTTTAACAATATTCATCAATGATTTTTCTATTTATTCTAAATTTATAATTTTCCTTTTGTTACAGGTAAGTGTTGCTCTACCGTATTATTTAGTGTTAACAAATTACAGAGTAAGTTATACTTTTTTAATAAAATCAATAATAAGGATTATCTCTCTAGATTACAAAAAAAAAAGTTTCAAAGTATTCATAAAAAATACAATCATTTACAATGAGATTGTAGTAAGAGAGGAATGCTCTGACTTTATTTAACATTTTACCCATATATCAGGGTTGCCAACTGGGAAAAACAAAAAAAAGAAGGACATTTTTCAAAAATATTTTATTTTGATTGCGCCTTGATTATAACTGCCATCAGTTAAAATTGATAAAAACGGTATTTGGGACCAATGATTGTAATATTAATCTGCGATAGTTTTATCCTTTCAGATGAAATTCACTTAGCAGTGAACATTCGAAGGGTGATATTTTTTCTCGATCTAGGATTGATTTTTTGGAGATTATTGAACATGCGATGATTGAGGGCTATTGAGATAAGAAGGGCGATTGATACGGAGATAATAATTTTTGTTATGTATTCCTTTTAAATAATAAACTTTTTAATTGGAAGTTAAATATACTTTTTATACTAAAAGAATAACTACCTCATCAGTAAATTGAGATATATAAGAATAATCAAACTACATCTACGAAATAAAGTTTGGAAGTATCCAGAATCATCAAAAATTTTTGTAAAAACTTTGTTCGTGGCAAGCTTCAGAGTTAAAATTAAAAATGGTTATTTTAATATATGAAAAGCTAAAGTTCCTTTAACAGCTCATTACTTTGTAATTCAAAGGTGAATATTTTTTAATTAAAAATAAATAAATAAATAAATCACATATACGGATGAAACTGACGTATTACAAACCGTGTATACATACTGCTTTCTATATTAAATTTGGTGAATCGTTTGAAAACATTTAAACTTGTACGTAATTCTACACTTAAATAAACACTTCCGATTACTCATTTCAGGGCAAAAATTAAAAAATAAAAATCAAAGTAATTACTTCGAATTTATTGCTATAATATTGCAATTAATGTGACTTGGAATTTATTTATTTATTTACACTTCAGAATAACGTTTTTTTATTGCAATTTATGGAGGAAATGGATGAGAACAGGTTCACAAAAAACATAAACCAGAGCGGCTTATGCAATACATGTTTTGACTGTTCCCCCAAACGAAAAAAAGTTTTTAGCAAAGTATGTGTTAAACAGAAAGCTCAAACTTGGTATTCCCTTTGGGCATAACCACCGCATCTGACACGAAAGGTTTCAATCAAAAACCATCAACAGGATATACTCCTTTACTGAACTTTTTTTTTTGCCTGGAATAAGGCTATAAACATAAAACTTGCCATTTCAAAAGGGTGTTCCATTTTTACTTCTAGAAAGTTATACATTTTTTTTTTTTTTAAATTACAAATATGCTGCGCGTCATATGGTAAGAACTTTAAAAAAATAATTTATTGATAGGGAAGGTAGTGTGGGTGTAAGGTTAAATATAGTGTAGGTGGTATTATTATATTTGAAGTAGTACGTACGTGTTATGTGAGTATGAATGAATGAGCACATGTTTTGTTGATGTTCTTATTCCATGAATGGAAGTGTACTCATAACATTCCAAACCAGTTGTTATTATAAACTGAAAATAATCATAATAATAACAGAGAAAGTGAACAACCTACGTTGCCTTATTTAAAATGAGCTCAATCAGTTATCTTTTTTTTTTTTAAATTGTATTTTGTATTTGAGGCTAGCTTGTATGCAACTAACAAGTACAACTTATTATAATACAAGTCACATATATTATAAAAAAAAGAAAAAGTAATGAATTGTTCAGGAACTGGCATTATTATTAATATTGAAATCAATTAAAATAATTAATATTCCATTTTTTAGTTATACGAGTATTATGAAAAGAGTTCCTATATTATTATTAATATTTCCAACATTTTCTTCCTAGTAGTCTCACAATTCACGAATGAACCTTGTGAATCAGTTGTGAACTCACGTTTGGCAAAACATGTCTTCTTCATTCTTTGCTTGGCGCTTTATTGAATAGTTCTTGTTTAGAAAAAAAAAAATCTGGTGTGAAATACTCACACAACTTTCTCTTACTCCTGTTTTCAAAATTATAATTGACAAATGTTATAAATTATTTACCAAATTTAATGAAATTCGTCGAAAACTGAAAAAACTGTTCAGTAAAAGCGCACTTACGGTTTACTAATTTTCTTAAAACTTAGAATTTTGGCTATCTATTTATTTCCGATTCATTTAGTTTGGATAATAGAATTGTATAATCAACTATGATACTTTAGAGGTAGGTGTAACCTCACTCCTCCCCCAAAAGTGCCCTTAAATGAATTTTTCTAGAGAAATGTTTTAAATAAAATTGGTAGATCTTTGATATACCATATTTGAAGAAAATCGTCGGAGCCATTTTAGAGAAAATTGCAAGAAAGTAACAAAATACCAGAAAACTGGAAAATACATTTTAGTAAAAACGCACTTTCTATCATCTGATCTTTTTCAAACTCTGAATTTCAACAACGCATTTAATTTTAATTAATATTGTTTAGCTGAAAGAATTGTATAGTAAACTGAAATAGCACTTTAGAGGACAACTTACCAGCCCCCTCCCCTGAAAGTGCCCTTAAATGCATAATGCCGAAGAAATGTTTAAAATAAAAATTGTAGATCCTTGTAAGAGTAGTTGATACACCAAGTTTAAAGATAATCGTTGGAGCCATTTTTGAGAAAATTGCAAAAAAGTGAAAAAATCACTTAGTAAAGTGATACTTCCGGTTGAGGAATTTTGACAGCTAACCTATTGTCAGATCCCATGGTGATACCTAAACGGAATATCAAGTTTCAACTTTCTACGGTTTTTCGGTTTTGAGCTATGTTGATCACATACATAAATACACACACACAGACCATTTTCTAAAAACCACTTTTTTGGACTCAGAGGACCTCAAAACAGATATTTCCGGTGAAAACTCGATATCGAAAATTTAACACGATTACAATACTTCCTCTTACTACGAGTAAGAGAAAGTAAAAATGTTCAGTAAAAACCCACTTCTGGTTTACTAATTTTCATGAAACTCGGAATTTTGGCCATCTAATTATTTCTAATTAATTTTGATTGGATGATAGAATTGTATAATCAACTATGATAGCACTTAAGAGAAATACAAAACCCCACCCCTCCCTTAAAAGTATCCTTAAATGTATTTTTCCAGAGAAATGTTTCAAATAAAAGTTGTAGTAGCTCTTTGCATAGGTAGTTTATATACCATGATTAAAGAAAATAGTTGCCGCCATTTTTGAGAAAAATCACAAAAGAGTAAAAAAAAAAAAAAAAAAAAAACTGGTACAGTGGTACTTCCGGTTGAGGAATTTTGACAGATAACCTACTGTCGGATCCCATGGTGATACCTAAACGAATTATCAACTTTCAACTTTCTACGATTTTTCATTTATGAGCTATGCTTTTTCCATACATACGCACACACTGATACCATTAGCTAAAAACCACTTTTTTCGACTCAGTGGACCTCAAAACGGATATTTCCGGTGAAAACTCGATATCGAAAATTTGACACGATTACAGTACTTCCTCTTACTAGGAGTAAGGGGAAGTAAAAATAATAATAATAATGATTTTAGTTAGTTTTACTAAATTTGTTCCATCAAATTTCGAATATTAGTATCAGTGTTATTGGCGCTTTCTTCTGGATTACAGTGTACTATCTTCTGAGAAAATTTTTTTTCTATCATTTTTTTGTTGCGATTATCATTCATTCAGTTTTATTGCATTTTTTGCGATTATCATAAAAACGGCTCCAACGATTTTCTTTTAACTTCGTATATTAATCTTACCACGCATACTATCATTTATATTGCTACCCACTTGGTACTTGTCATCATCTCTGTATTTATGTAAGGGTAAAACAAAGAAAAAATTGGAAATTTTAGAGAAAATTTATATTTATTTTATAATAATTGTTTTCACTACAATTAGAGAAAGTCATGTGAATCTTTCACACCAAATGTTTCTAGAAAAAATTAATTTTGGAACGGTTTTAAGAAATCTGTGATGTTAGATATTAAATGTAAATCGGCATTTGTTGTAATCGTTGTATTCTGTACTGGAATGTAATCATATTACTATCTTTTTTTTTAAATCTTCCAATCTTTTTTGAAAAGATTCGTCTATTTTATACGTAATTTTATTAATTACAGTAAGAAACATTGGTGTATTCCGTATTAGATGGTTTTTTTTAAGTCACCCTTTCTTCGAAATAAAATTGGTAATAGGATCCGAAGAGAGGGATCCAAAGCAGAGAGAGAAACATAAAATTGAGTATCTCCCTCGCTACTTAGGCCAGACTAGAATGGGAGACCCTGTATATATACAGCTGCGCTAGCCCTACAAAGGACAGTCTTTAGAACAGTTTATACAGCAGTTACAATGCGTCAGCAACCAATTACTACTCTTCTCTTTACTCAGTCTAAATCTCTCGCTACCTAATTTCTATTTACGTGTAAAGACCTGACAGTTTTGTGTCTCTATTTTATAATACAGTGTTATTCCACCTTATTTCTCAAAAACCCTTCCTCACCTAATTTCTCTCCTCCTAAAACCTATTAAAAGATCAAACTCTTAGAGCTAAACTTGAACATTTTTAGCCCTTATTTAGTTAGCCCTTAGTTGTTGTGGTTGGTTCCGCAGAGCTGGAAAGCATCAGAGATATTTACCGTGATAGCCTGCTTCTTTTTATGGGTCATCGACCGGTTTCCAGGCGTTCGCCTATCATCTGGATGTTTTTCGTCATCTGGAGTGTATCTAATAAATTTCCTCTGTGCAAGTCTATGTTATCACAATGCTTGACGAAGAACATCCGGATGATGGGGGAACGCTCGAAACCGGTTGATGACCACAAAAAGAAGCAGCCAGGCTATCATGGAAAATATCTCTGATGATTAGTTACCCCTTAGCTGTCTAAAATATAAAAGATTAAATTTTAATAATTCAAAGTTAAATACGATACATTCTTTAGACAATAAAATTTCCAATACATTATTTAGCGCCGGGATATAGCCACACTTCTTGCAAAACTTTCAAGTGTACTTGAAATATCTTGTAACTCTGAATGTACTTTTTTTTTTTCATTTCTTTACCTCTTAAGAGCTTTTTTTTCAATATAAGTATGCTTAAAGTGTATTGATTTATTCATCTTTTGTGTGGCACGCTAGGCAGAATATTCTATTAAAGGAATAATATAAAATGGTTTGTCTATATGTGTTGTGAAAATGGGCATTAGATTATTTAAAAAAAAAAAGGAAAAATCGCTGGAAATTTAAACTTAATGTTCAGTTTCTGGTGCTGCAAAGAGAATCGATGAAAGTTTCGTTGAAAATATAACCGGATGTAATAGTTTATTGACTATTTTTACCTACTCTTATTCCTAAGTAAGAGGAAGTATTGCGATATTAAATTTCCGAAGTATAGTTTTCACCGGAGAAATACATATTTTATATGGTCCAATTGAGTACAGATGTTTTGATCGAATGGTCTGTTTGTGTGTGTGTGTGTGTGTGTGTGTGTGTGTGTGTGTGTGTGTGAAAAAATATCCAATAATCCAATAATTTTTTTATTTATTTATTCAGTTTTTGCGATTATCTTAAAAAAAACGGCCCCAACGATTTTCTTTTAACTTCGTATTCTATCTGCCACACATAAATGCCTATCACATTATTTGTACATATTTTATCGAGAAATGGATTTTGGGGGGAAAAAAATTCAATGTACAAAGAAAATTTATTTATTGAAATTTGAGAAATGAAGTCAGAAAAAGTACTGAGAGTATTTTTTGCCTTACTTTAGTGTTCATGAACATTCTTTTGCCGATTGGGCACGATCCTCCAGTTTGGCAGAAGGCGTTTAGTTTGACATTTATTGGAGATGGGCTGCAATTTCATCATAATTATCAGGCATCCATTGGTGTAGAAGAGCTAATTGTAATAATAATATTATTATGAAGAGTTCCATACACTTTAGAGAGGGTGTATAGTTAGCCAGGTAGATAAGTATGTAACTGTGTGTGTTTATATGTTCATACATAGAGGTGATTAAGTGAAAGAGGAAACGCTATGGATTATTAAGCACCAAATTATATTCACAACATAAAGTACCATAACTTTGCTACCATCTAAACTAATTATGTTTCGAACCATGAATGTTTGTATATATGTATATCCCCCCCCCTTACAAACAAGCCTAAAAACTATTATATTATTTATTGATTAATTAATTTTAATTATCTAATGTATTATTATTATACAATGGGAATGATAAGAAAATTGTACAGTTACTTGTTTGTTACATTGTTTGTCTCTTCCATAATTTTTGATATGGATAACCAACCAAGAAAACAAGAATTCTTTCTTTCTTAGTAGTTTTGCGTCTCGTTTTTGCCCTTTTTTTTTCTTTGTTCACTATCCTCATGCGTTGTTCTAATGGGTAGCACTCTCTCATTTGGTGTAAGAATTCAGGGTTCGATTCTCGAAAGGACAAACGCGGTGTTGATCTCTAGCATCGTGAGTAAAAGTAGGGAGCTACAGGTGTAGTAGCGAACCTTCGTAGCGAAGCCCACAACTAAACTGCGGTGGGAACTATGGCGTGCTACCACAATTCTTCCCCAATTAAAATCGTTGTCTGGGAGTACCTTGGCTCTTCATGGGCTGTTGCGCTCTATTTTGTAGGTATGATTTCATATTCATCACCTCGTTTGTGGGAAAAGGATGTTTTTATTAAATATAATATCATAATTCAGCGCCACAATGACGTAAGATATTCGTTGAAATGTTTGAGTTTTGAAATTGGGGCTTTTTATCCCCTGTGGTTCTGGGGTTAGAATAGGTCCAAAGTATTTACCTGCTTGTCGTAAGAGGCGACTAAAGGGACAGCTGTCCGGTAACCTTTCACCCAGTTCTTCCTTATGTCCGTCCATTCCCCCTTCTTCCGTCCCTTACCTGTTTCCTTAAAGGATCCCCCACACCAACGCGAAACATTCGCTGTCGCGGCGGATGCGAACTTTCCGTGGCGGAAAATTTCCTGGTTTGCCCACACCGACGCGGTAGCGAATATTGGATCTTTCCATATTGGATTTCCTTGGTGGGTCTTTGAATATTCTACCAAAATTTATTTTTTTTAAATATTTATCGTTAACGTATTACAATGTCTTCGTCTGATTCTGATGAAGAAGAAGCTCTGTTATTATTGGCACTTGCTGAAAGTGTAAAAAGCAGGTAAGTGGATATACAGACATTTTTATAATAATAATAATAATACCATTTTTTTATTTCAGAAGTAAAAAGAAAAGGAAATGGATTCATGAAATTAATGAACTTCGTAATAGAACACGTAATTAGAACTTCGTAAATGGAAAACACCATTTGTTTAACAATTCCAAGTGGCGGAACAATAGCGGCAGCGGAAAAAACTCTGCATGCAGCGTTGGAGCGGAACGACGCTGTACTGCCGCCATAGTTGCGGAATCCGCCTCACTTAGTGTGAATACATGCATAGACCGCCATGACTATTGTTCCGCTGCGGTTCCGTGTCCGCTGCGGCAGCGAATGTTTCGCGTCGGTGTGGGGGATCCTTTAATCCTTTTTTATACCTTATCCACCACTGCCTTGTGGGTTAGTGCGTTCTTCAAAGGCTAAGGGAGTTAACCCCTACAGAAAATCCTGGTGAATCCCGGTTGCTTGGGGGTTGTGCGAGGGTCTTAGCCGATTTAATGATTTTTTTTTTTATAGTTGGTCCGGCATTACTAAATTATATTTTAATTTTATCATAGTATTGCGCCTCTAATAATTTAATTTTAAACACGCCGAAGAAAAAGGTTAATTCTTTCAAAATAGGTGGAGCAATAAGAAATATCAAGCCTATTTTATTAATAGCTAAATAACCTGTTCAATTTATTTAGGCGTAACATTCTCTTCTTCTGGAAAGTTTTTGTTAATCCCGGGTGAATTTAAAAAAAAAAAAAAAAAATCGAAGTTAGCATCCAATAAATAAAAGACATTTCAATAAATCTATGTCTGACTTTTGAGAACTAAAATAAACTTATTTAATGCCTTGGTTTACCTTAACTCTTCTATACTCGTCTGAAATCTGGGTCCCAATCTGGTATGGCCAGAATCTCTACCCAGCTTTTTTAAAACTACCTTCACCTTCGGTCGTAACCCTAATTAAATTCAATGGAATTAAGTGGGTCCTAATTAAATGGAAACAGGAGTGTATCATTTAGAATGTCGATGTACTGAAAGGAATGTTAAATTGATGGATGATACTAAAATCTACGGTTTCAGTAGACCAACCACTGAGGTTTTTTTTTATACGTTAATATTAGAGTTTCCGAAAAATATTACTCAATATTGTTGAAAAGATTAAAAATAGTAACAATATCTCAATTGACATAAACTCACTCCTTTATTCAAGTTTTTAATCTAACTATTGAAATATTAGTTCGTCCGGTTTCATTAAATCATATTTACAGTTTCCTGTTTGTATTTATAAGCAGAGAATTGCTGATCAGTTGCAATTGTGCCGAATTAATAGGAGATTGGAAAATATTATTTTAAATGTTAAACGTGTACATTATCTCATGAACCAATTTTGTAATTTATGCAAATTTAAATACGCATAATAATGTAGTTCATTGTTGGACTTCCAATATTTATTGCTTCTACAAAGAAATACATTGCTAAATAAATCCAAATAAATTCATCTCAATTCAACAATCTTTGCAACAGCAGCTTTAAAGAAACAATACATTTTATGGTTGACTCTGATGACGATTAAACTCAGACAATAAAAGAAAATCAAAAACCGGTTCCAACTAATTAAAAAAAAAAAAGGCGGATAAAATTAATTAATTTTTGAAATTCTTATGTTTGTACTCTTCATTAGATGTGTATAACTGCATGTGTATTAAGAAAAAGAATATAAATTAAAAAAAAAACAATAAAAAGCATGTGAATGCAGCTGGCAGACGTTTTAAATAAAGAGAGAAATTGCTATTTATTTATTTATGTCTGTGTGTAGGATGTTGTTTTGAACTCTGATTAAATCAGTTAATTTGTATTCATTAAGTTAATAGCGGTCTCAATGGTCTAGTAGAAAGTTTTACTATGGTTTTAGTACAATTGGGAATCATTGCTTTGTAAGCAGTAAAATCAAATGTGGTTGTTATTCAATAAAACATTATTGTAGAAGGGAAACTAGGATAGAATAGACAACTGATTGAATGATGTTAATGTCCGCCTGTCTGTCTCTGTGTCTATAGTTTTAGTTCAGAATAGTTACTAGATACATGACATTACTTTACAACAATCTCTTATAAAAAAGTAAAGTCTGAAAATGTAATTCTAATTAAGACTTGGAAAAGAATTAACCCCACTTCTAGTTGGTCATTTACTGTCTTAGATTTCCCAAAGATTCTTACTGTTTTCAAGTAGATTACATGAAGTGTTATAGCATTGAAGCATAAATTATATTATGAAGAAATTTGGTGAGGATCGATCAAGAAAGAAACATTCAATTATGCCAACGTTTTGACAGAGTTTCCTGTCATTATCAAGGCTTTAATATATAGACAGTCGTGAAGATGTGGAAAAAGAATTTTTAAATATTTGTTACATCGCAGAAATATGAAACTAGTAGAAATGTTTCTGCGATGTAACAAATGTGATGATTATTCTCCACATCTTCACGACTATCTATATTGTAACGTTTTTCCCTCTAAACTAGCTACTGCAACTAGTTATACGTGGATTCGTATAGATAAAATACTCTAAACTTCAATAAAGAAAACACCAGTTTATTGCTACACACAATAAATTACAAAATACAACACTTAATAATAATTACTTCACAGTTTAAACCATAAAAGTTCACTTTGTTCACTTTTTATACACTTTCCACAAACGTACACTTCGTTTGTAATCTCTGCGGTCCCACTATTTATACCGGTGGAGAATCTTCTAGAATCTTCTCAATCCTTCCAGAAAGAACTAGAGCGCGTCGCCAGCGCTTTCTAGCGGCCACTAAGAGTACTTGAGGTTCCTACTTCCTCTCCTAGATGGCACCATTGGCTACAATATATTAAAGCCTCGATAAAGAAGGAGATTCTGTTGAAACGTTGGCGTAATTGGTATGTTTCTTTCTTGACCGATCCTCACCAAATGTCTTCATAACAGAATTCATCAACTGTCAACAAATACTTTTTTTTATGTTGAAGATAAATTTGATGTTGTAGTAGGTTCTGCAGAACTAGAAAGCATCAAAGATATTTTCCGCATAGCCAGCTTCTTTTTGTGGTCATCAACCGGTTTCGGGCCCATCATTGTCAAAACAGTGTGATAAGATAGACTTGCACAGAGCAAGGTTTAGTTTAGTTGACACACTCCGTTATAATCTGAGTGAAAACGGTAAGAATTATTAGAAAAATCTAACACAGTAAATAACTAACTAGAAGTGGGGTTAATTCTTCTCCAAATCTTAATAAGAATTAGGGGTTGGTGAGGCTTGTTGTTACAAATTTCAGTTAACATTTTTTAATTGCTGTATGTTGCACTTAAAATTACTGAAAATTGATTAATTTGTTGGCTCATTTATTTTTACTAATTATATATTTTTTTGAGATTTTTCAAAATGAAGTTAGATTTAAAAAATTCAAATACTATCAAAATGCGCATACTGTAACAACTTGCCCTTCGGTGGGGCTTGTTGTTACATGCGGAGTGTAAGTTGTTACAATGTATATAATTGCATGTTTCGGTATTTATTTTAAGGAATAAAACTGAAATATATTCAATAAACAAATTATCAGATCTTTATTTTAATAATAATAATAGCTTTATTATAATCTAAACATGGATTATAAAGAACTTAAATGTTTGAACATTCATTCTCTTTCTATTCATTGTCACTAACCATCTCTAAGTCCGAGTTACAATTGTGACAAATATATCTAGGGTCATTTTTAACACATTTTGAATGGGCCCATCTTTTGTACTGCATGCATTCATTCAACCCAATTTTCTCCACCTTTTGATTGATGCGACCATGGTTTTTAGACATTTCTGCCAGACCGCATCTTCTTCGCTGGAACTTAATAATGGCAAATTATTTTTTTGATTCTTGTTCGCAGCTTTGGTGACACAGGTTTTTCTTTTTGTTAGAATTAACAACTTTCTAGTTTTTCTTGTTTTTGGCTTCATTTCTTTTAAGATCTGCTATGATTTGATTTAAGATCTGTACACTGTAACAACATGCTCCAACCAAGTGTAACATACTTGGTTATAATAACCTCTCTTGTACTTCTTCCCCTACCACCTTTATAGTATTTATGTTATAGTCATGCTATTTTATTTATATATAAATTGTATTAACAGCAGTAAGTTAGACAAAAAATGTGAGTGTTTAACCCTTGATTTGTTTTGTTTTTGTTTTTTTAAGATAATTCTATAATCAGTTTTATTGAAGCAATTCTGTTTTCTTCTTGTCCCATTTCGTCAAATAGAGGGGGGAGTTAACAAAATGTTTCTAAACAATGTTTCTCCTTCAATCTCTTTATCTGATTAGCTCCTGATAGGGTGGTACAGTTGTTGGTCGTTATAGGGAAAAAAGGGGAAAGTGATAATTTGTGACAAAAATTAAACATTTAACATTTTGCAATTATTTAAATTGCCCAACATGATGATCCTAGATTTGAATGGGGGTGGGGAGTTTTAATCTTCTCAGTTACTTTTTCTTCGTTGTGACAGCAACAAAAAAAGTGCATTGTTATTTAGAATCAAGAAGACCATGGAGAAATTTATTCTGGGTGATAAAAATGGAGAATATATTTACTATTGGCTAGGTTATTTCATGGTTTGCAGCAAATATATATAATAGAGTTATGGTTTGGTGATGTGCGCAAGAAAAACCTAGAGAAGGTTAGTGAACGACGAAAATAATGTTGGGAAGTATAAAATAGATGACCAGAGGGCCAATATAACAGGAGAAAATACACCCAGTTTTGGTATTGTTGTCTGCATTAACAGTTTGTTGATACACTCAGAAGAGAGAAATAAAAATGTAACCGTCACGCTCTTTTTATGCCCAATGTTTATTATAGCGTTTAGTAGTAAATATTGTAAAGATATCAAACCTTCAAAAAAGAGCCTTCGGGCATTGCTTTTTTACCCCTTATACTTCTCTCATTTGGTGTTCACCTCTTAGTCTATCAAAGCTTATCGTCTGCGACTTATCTGTCACGAATATATATTGTTCACTATTTTTTGTATATATATATATAGTTTACCTTCTAGATTTTTTTATAGATGGTTCTCATTTCTCATAAAACATGTATCTTGTTACTTTTTTAGATAAATCCAAGTATATGATAAATATTTCTAGTATTCAATATGTTGTTTATATCTTAGGATAGTTTTTTTTTCCAAACTTTTTGATAATGCAACACATTTATGCTTCTTAAGAAAAGTTGTGTGTGCTATGATTGATAAAAATTGAAAAAGATCTGTAGAAATATTATTAATATAACAGCTGATGTCAGTCAGGCTGTTTTTTGCTTATAACTTATTCTGTGTTTGTTCAATCGAGATTAAATTTTTCCAATAGTTTTTTACATACTAAAGAAAAGTATTATATTAATTATTGCTTCGGTTAAAAAATTTGTTTTCCTGTTATCAGGAGAGGTAAAACAAAAAAAAAAAAAAATCTAAAACAACTTCCCTTTAGTAGTTTTCCGAAATGATTAAAGTAAACAAAACTATTCGAAATTTCCATTATAGATAATATAACAAGCAAAAATAGTATGTACACATTTGTGGAACGTTTAGTAACAATATCCCATTTGTGGGAAGTTTAACAGTTCTGTTAACCATCCAGTTAGTAATAAAATGAAATGAAAAATTTTATTCTAGTCCCGGGACATAAGTCCCTTGGGAACAATAATACAAAATACAAATGGCCTAGTATGTCTGGCCTTGACAATTATGTATATATCATTAGTAATAATTGATAATAATAATTATTGAAAATGATTAAGCCATGAATGATAAGGAGGAAAGAGAGGAATCTTCTAAGGGTTCGGAGAGACTTGTGAGGATAAGAGGTGGTGAAAAAGACGGGACTTGAAGGTATCAATAGTGGAGGCACGACGGATAGACAAAGGTAAGGAGTTCCATAAATAGGTGGCACGGATTACAAAGGATTTTTGAAAAGCGGATGTATGGTGGGAGGGAGTATAAAGATCGGAAGGACGGGAGCGTGTGTTACGGGTGTGGACAGACGATTTAAATTTCAGAAGTTTAAAGATATACGAGGGTCTTTGAAATTGGATGACTTGAAAGAGTAAAGAGCCTAAGAAGTACTGGCGACGATAGATAGGGAAGAGCCAGTTCAACTCGTGGTAGAAGTGCGATATGCGGGAGTCTCTGGGAATTCCGAGGATAAAACGAATAAAACAGTTCATAAGACGTTTAAGTTTGGCTTCGAGATCTCCAGAGAGTCCCCCGTACACTAAGCAACCATAGTCGAAATGGGGGAATATAAGGGAGGTCACAAGGAGTTGACGGGTCTTCGCTGGGAGGAGATGGCGGGAGATGTTGAACTGTCTGAGGATAAATATGGATTGGCGGTTAATGTGGGAGATGTGATTTTTCCAGGAGAGGTTTTGGTCGAAGATGATTCCGAGGTTTTTAGTATCGCGGCTACTGGCGTTTTAGTCGGCGGAGAGGACCACCTGGTTTGTGGGAAGAGATCAACTGTAATAGGATGAGAGGATTAGAATGATGGAAAAGAGATAATAATAATAATTATTATTATTATTATTTTGTAATAACGGGATGGGGTATAATTTCTTTGATAAAGGGAAGGTTTAGGTTGGATGTACGTATGTAGAGAGCTAGGATGATTTTGTGAAATATTTTGGATTGTAGGGGGACTGGATTTTCGTTGAGTTCATGTTAAAATTAGGTGGTAGGATACTACAAAGGTGGTAGGGGAAGAAGTACAAGAGAGGTGGCATAAGTTTTTATATTGTAGTTGAAAAGAAAGTAATACGGAACATTTGAAATTTAGCATTCTAAATGTAAAAGAAATCGTTATAGTCGTTTTCGAGAAAATTCCAAATTTTCGAAAATTCCAAAGTAGCTTAGGTTTTTATATTTAAAGTTTACAAAAAATACCAATTTATTGTTAATATAGCAAACATTTGTGTACATTTTAAATAAATGTAAGTTCCTTTATTTTTAATTAAAAATTAATTATCCTTTATTCTTAATTTTATATTAATTTATTAGTAACGATAAATTCTGTGAATGATAGGGTAAGAGTATAAGTTACGTTTATAATCTTATATACTCGTAAACTTTTCCTTATCACCTAGAGAATGTATTAATAAATAATACACCAATTATTAAAATTTACGAATCCTAGACGTTACAGACACTATAGTACGATTACAGAAATTTTTAGTGTTCTGCCGGCTTGTGAACAGTTTTCTCGCTGCAGTCAACACTGTACCGTGATCTGTGAAGATCCTAGCAAGAGAAAAAGTTTGTAGCGTTTTCGGAATTTAAAAAAAAAAAGAAAAAAAAAAAAAGAAAGTCTAGTCTCTAAAGTCGCACTTTCGGTTTACCAATTTTCTTAAAATTTACAAGTTATTCTAGCAATATTTCTAATGTAAATTAAAAGTTTATAAGTGGCAGAACCATACATTGTACTGAAGTGGTTACTTTGGAGGAAAGCTAAATTTCACTGTTTCTACAAGAAAATCAATTTTCTCAGGAAAATATTTTAAATAAAAGTGATAAGTTATTTATGGGTGCAGAAAGTATACGAGGTTTAAAGAAAATTATGTAAAGCCGAAAAAAAAAAAATAATTTAATAACATGACAGTTCCGGTCGGTGGATTTTGTCCGAAACGTTTCTGGCAGATGCGTTTATTGTATGTAAATGGAATACCAAGTTGAGCTTCCTGCGATTTATCGTTTTCTCTCTCTCTCTCTCTCTCTCACACACACACACACACATACACAACATTTGCCAAAAACATTCCTTTCAGACTCAGGGGACCTCAAAACATATATTTCCTATGAAAACTCAATTTCGAAAATTCAGCACGATCACGGCACTTGCTCTTTCCAAATACGTCTGATGTTTACAACTACGATATTATATTAATCCTGTGTAGGTTGTTTCTTATACATGTCCCTGAAATATTATTGGTGTGATGTGTTGTAGTGTAGAGTGGGAGCTTGTGGCGTGAGCGGTGTTGTAAAGGGCTTGTAAGTATATAGGGTGACCAGGAGTATATGCTCCACCCACTTTTTTTTTAAACGGCGGGAAATTTCGAAAAAATAGAAAACACGTATTTAATCATTTTTAGTCTAGTTTATTATCAGTGATTGATCCATTTTTTTACCCCAAAATCGAGATACAGCATCCAACTTTTTTTAAAATGGAACATATATTTTTTTTGTCATATGTTTTATAGTATTGAGCCTCTAAAACAAAAAAAAAAAAATTACCAACGGTTAGGTTTCAAAAGTTATGGTAATTTAAAATATGAAAAACAAATTTCAGTTTAATGTCAAAATTACCTTATTTTTTCTTTAAAGAAGCTCTTCAAACTGGGCCCCTCAACGGATAGGCAAGCCAAAGCTCTGGACTCCCACGCTGTTTTGTAGCAGCACTTAGGTGGCAAAGTCAACATCTAGGAGGCTAGAGTTATTCGACGTTCCAGATCTTCGACTGAAGCCACGGGATTAAGGTTACTGTATACTTTATTTTTTTAGATATCCCCACAAAAAATGACACAAATTTTATGGACTGATGATCAAAGTTTACCAACAGGCCTTCTTAATCGTTGGAACTTTAGAATATGGGCAGAAGAAAATCCACAAGTTACCTTCGCCACACGCCATCATGGTTTTGTTTTACAAACATTTGGTGTGGAGTTTTAGGAAACCAACTAATCGGCCCACACTTCTACAGAGAGAACTTAACTGGTGAAAGGTATCTAACTTTTTTAAGAGACATTTTGCCAGTTTTGCTTGAAGATGTTCCTCTAAAACGTCGGTTAGATATGTATTTTCAACAAGATGGTTGCCCGGCACATAATGCGAGAGTTGTTCGACGTTACCTGGACAGAAATTTCCACGAAAAGTGGTTAGGAACTCATGGTCCGATCCAATAGCGACCTCGATCTCCGGACTTAACCCCAATGGACTATTTTTTGTGTGGATATCTAAAAAATAAAGTGTACAGTAACCTTAATCCCGTGGCTTCAGTCGAAGATATGGAACGTCGAATAACTCTAGCCTGCCTAGATGTTGACTTTGCCACAAGTGCTGCTACAAACAGAGCGTGGGAGTCCAGAGCTTTGGCTTGCCTATCCGTTGATGGTGCCCAGTTTTGAAGAGCTTCTTTAAAGAAAAAAATAGGTAATTTTGACATTAAACTGAAATTTGTTTTTCATATTTTAAATTACCATAACTTTTGAAAAACCTAACCGATTTAAAATTTTTTTTTTTTGTTTTTTTTTTAGAGGCTCAAGTACTATAAAAATATGCAAAAAAAAAAATATAATGTTCCATTTGAAAAAAAACAGTTGGATGCTGTATCTCGGGATATTGGGGTATAAAAAAATGGATCAATCACTGAAAATAAACTAGACTAAAAATGATTAAATATGTGTTTTCTATTTTTTCGAAAATTCCCGCCGTTTAAAAAAAAAGTGGGTGGAGCATATAACTCTGGTCACCCTGTATATGTTTAAAGAGAGAAGTATTAGTAATAACAAGAGAGCACCACTGTTTTTTATAATAATTATATTATTCTTTAAAAGAATTTAATATTTACAATATCACAATAATATGCTTATAAGTATACTGAAATTAGTTGGAATAAACTCTTATGTTTTAACTTATATCTGGCGCTGAAGTGTCTACTTGAATGTCTAAAACGAACTGTCCTTGTTTGAAGGCAAAATGCAGACTGTGTTGAAAGAATGCCTTCTCTTCATAGTTCAAATCTTCCCCTGTGAGAAGAAGGGGTAGACAATGCTATCAAGTTCATGAACTCTAAAAGACAATAGTGATCTTCTACTTGAATAGTCCTTTTGCCAGGGAATGTTACATTTTGTTCATAATTTGATAATTCAAATTAAATATATTTTTATATTTCTGGCATCCATCACACCTCCTTCAAATAGTCATTTCACTTGTGAGCTTTTTTTTTTTTTTAAAAATCATGACTGTATCTTACGATACATTAATAATTTTACTTCGCTACTAAAAAAAAAAAAACAGGTACAGCTACTGAAGCTACGCGTACTGTATATGAAATAGAGGGGGAAGATGTCCTTTAATCAGCGTGCTAATTGGCGTTGG
Source organism: Triatoma infestans (assembly GCA_011037195.1). Taxonomy (NCBI): domain Eukaryota; kingdom Metazoa; phylum Arthropoda; class Insecta; order Hemiptera; family Reduviidae; genus Triatoma; species Triatoma infestans. The sequence goes on from JAAEAF010004880.1 coordinate 23,260, forward strand.
TTTCAAAAATTAAATACTGGTGATACGACCTTAGAAAGAATGGCAGGTTCAGAGATATCATTATGTGACATTGATATAATTGATAATTTGCTTATCTCCTTATAATTGAAGAAAACAGATCATTATGGTGGAATTGATGATGCCTGATGCTGTTCTTGGCGCTTATAATAGCACACTTTACATAATATTATGGGAAAATTTCTTTCCTAGAAAAGCTATTGAAATTGGTGAAAATATCCGTTAAAACATCAACTTATACATACTGATATTTTATTATGAAATTCTTCACAATAATATATCAAATAACCTCCAAGGCTAAGAGCGGAGATCAACTGCAGTGCACAAAAAAAATACAACTCGGTACTCCGCGTCATTAACCCCACAAATGTTTTGGCGCCTATAATAGCACTCAATTTCCTTATACAATATTATTTATTTCTTCAAATTCCACACTGCTTTCCCTTCTACATCTTATACCAATTTTTTCTCAAAATGTAAACTTAGACAAAGTTTTTTTTACTTAGAAATCGTTGTTAAATGTAAATTTTCTAAATCATTTGAATATCAATTATAGGAATTACAGAATTTTTTTTTTTTTTTATCTTCAGAATCGTAATTCAAATCCTTTTAAGAAATACTGTCTTTTTGTATTAACTTTAATTCGCCCTTGAATGTGTATACACTAGTGTAAAACATAAAATCGTATTTTAAAGTTAATTCCAGAGTTTTATATTCAAGTGAGCAATAAAATAAGTATATATAACAAGGAATGTATTAAATTAAATGGGCACTTTGAAAGTGTGAGTCACCCGTTAACTTCCTCCTATGGTAATAGAATCCAAGAAAGAACATGTCAAAGACATGTCTTTGCATCTGGACTACTAGTTTAAAATTTATACTTAATTGAACTGTTAAATATTCGTAGAGGACCAGTATATTTTGGTGTGTAGTTGGGGAGGGTTGGAGGATATTTTCATTAAGTGGGGAGTGAAACTAAAACCGTCACACAGTAGGCATTGACTATGTTTTGGGTGGGGTTTTCTGTGTGGGGTACTGTTAATAAAAGTAGGCAGATTGTGGGTGGAAGACTCAGCTGTATTGAGAGTTTCTCCCCTCTAGTGTAAGGAAGGTTATCAGGTGCATCTGTTACCCTGTCCCTTCTGTCTCTTATAACCCAAGTATACACATAGACAGGGTGAGTGAACTTAAATATTGTCACTAGGCAATGTGTGTATTGCTACTCCAGCTGTACTTTGTGTGTGTGTGTGTGTGTGAGTGTGTACGTTCACCTGATTAGATAAGCCTAACTAATTAAGACTCAGCCTCCTGCCTACCTCTGTACCATTCCTCTTTACCATTCCACTGTATTACCATGTTTTCAAACGACTCTCAAACTCCCACTTATCCTTCTTCTACCTTATCCGTCAGTTTATTTAGTATGTGACTTAAGTAAACAACAAGGCTTGTGAAAAGTAAAGGGCACTTTGTCAATTTGTTGTTGGCTCTATCAATTAAAAAGCACACATTTGTTATTTACAGGAAAAAAACAAAAAAAAATCTGATGTGAAACACTCACACAACTTTCTCTTACTTCAGTTTTCAAAATTGTAATTGATAAATTTTATATTTTGTGTATCAAATTTAATGAAATTCATCGAAAACTGAAAAAAAAAAACTGTTCAGTGAAAGCGCACTTCCGGTTTACTAATTTTCTTGAAACTCGGAATTTTGACCATCTATTTATTTTTAATTAATTTGGTTTGGATGATAGAATTGTATAATGCAACTATGGTAGCACTTTAGAGAAAAACATAACCCCACCCCTCCACTAAAAGTGCCTTTAAATGAATTTTCCCAGTGAAAGGTTTTAAATAGAAGTTGTAGATCTTTGTATGTTTAGTTTATATCGTCGAAAAGAAAATCGTCGGAGCCATTTTTGAGAAAATCGCGAAAAAGTAAAAAAAAAAATAATTTAGTAAAGTAAACGCACTTCCGGTTATCCGATTTTTTTCAAACTCGGAATTTCAACATCATATTCAATTCTAATTAATATTATTTCGATGGCAGAATTGTCTAATAAACTGAAATAGCACTTTAGATGAAAACCTAACGCTACTCCAACCCCCATAACTGCCCTTAAATGAATTTGCCCAGAGAAATGTTTCACATAAAAGTTGTAGCTCCTTGTGTGTATAGTTGATATACCAAGTTTAAAGAAAATCGTCGGGGCCATTTTTGAGAAAAACGCAAAAAAATAAAAAAAAAACAGCTAGTATAGTGGTACTTCCGCTTGAGGAATTTTGACAGATAATGTACTGTCAGATCATATGGTGATATCTAAACGGAATACACAAGTTTCAACTTTCTATGGTTTTTCGTTTTTGAGCTATGCTATTCACATATACACACACACACACACAGATCATTTACTAAAAACCACATTTTTGGACTCAGGGGACCTCAAAACGGATATTTCCTGTGAAAACTCAATATCGAAAATTTGACACGATTACAATACTTCCTCTTACTAAGTGTGAGAGAAAGTAAAAATATTGTAACAGTTAAATAAATTTTATACTAGTTGGGCCAGCCAGGCCCAATGTAAATACAGATAGTAAACCTAACGAAGATTACCTTCCAAAAACTTCTCTAAAGACAGTTTTCGAATAAAAATAATACAAATAATCATTTAAAACATATAGGTTTTCTGGTTGAGATCGCGTCAATGGTTTGTTGTAATCCGACGTTACAATACGTTTTTCCAGGGTAGTGTCGTTTCTAAAGCTGAAACAACACGTAGGCTGAAGAAGCCTATTATAAATATGGACGAAACGTAGGGTTTATTACAAACCACCGAACGGTCTCAAACCGAAGACCTAAGTGTTTTACAAAATACATACAAAAACTCAGAAGCTTTTGTTCAGTAGGATTTTTAAAAAAAAAAAAAAAATGGCACGATACGAGATAAGGAATGACACGATCCTTTTTATCCAGTACGATGTCCGCAAGGGGTATCTGTTGTATGCGGTTACTAGAGGAGTAGCGACCCCATGGGTTAGTCACAGCTCAGTACTCCATGCACATCTATGAACTACATACACTCTACACTTTATAGACAAGGACAGACACAGTACACTAACTAGTGTCTTCGTCCCTAGTTAATTGGCGAAAGCCAAAGGGAGAAGGAAGGGATTAGCTCAGTAGTAGCGTGCTGGACTAGCAACGCGGAGGTCCCGGGTTCGAATGCAGCATGCTGCTCTTAGATTTTTTGTTCCTAGGAGCCTCTACAACTCACTGTCCGGTGATGGGCAGTGTAGTTGGAAAACGCTGCTTGGAAGCCGGCTGTGCATTGGAGAAGGCTCCAGGGGGGGCACAATAGATCTTTCAGGTCGCAGTGCAATGCCCCCTATAGTATAACAATCTAAATCTATCCAGTACGAGATAGTAAAATGGAAGGCTTAAAAAAATTCAGCCTCAGTAAACTGGCCACAAGAATTGTTTTTCGGTTTTTCTCTTATTTCCAACAGAAAAAACGGCTTCAAAACTGATTATCTTTAAGCTGGCTGTACACTAAGTATACAAGTATAAATCTTTCATTAGTCCGATGTGTATGTTCCGGAAAATTGACCACTACGTTTCTTATAACATTATAGTATTACAACCTGCATAACATTATGGGGAACTAAATATTTATTAAATTCTTATTTTGAAATAAACTTTATCAGCTTAGAATTTGGGGGAAATTCCAATAAGAGAAAATTTATCTGTGTTTTTTCACTATAATAACTTTAGATGTGTTAGCTCCGAGAATAACGGTATTGTAGATAGGTTACATGGAACCTTTTCTTGAAAAATTCCAGCAAACAGGAGGGACCTGTTCTACTCTCTCCCTAGACAGACCAACCATCCTTCTTTTCATCCTGTGTCCTACCTCTTGTCTTATACTTGCTGGACATAAGTTTTGCTCAATCCTTGACTAAGATTTCAGAACATCGAACTGCATCCAATTTGATACAAAGCCTTTTCCTTAGAAACTAGAAAGCAAAATGGCTTGGAATCAACGTATTTAACTAAAAAAAAAAAAAAGATCTTCCTAATAAACGATTCGAACTATTAATAACTCGGATTAAATTCTAGCATGTCATTAAATTATTGAAAATTATGATACAAGAAATTTTAATACTTAATAATAAATATTAAATAGATAAAAATTAAATAATTTTATATGGGCAAGTTAATAAAATATATTTTAACTCTTAGGTTAGTGTAATGTGTTTAAAAACGTAATGTGATATTAAATTAACAATGCGGTCCAGTAAATAAGAAAGAAATGCGGTTGTGTAAGAGGGGCACAACTCTACAATTATTCACGCAACATTTCTCCATTTGCACAAGGGTGTCTGTTAAGAATTAACTTTTTGAATGCAAAACCTCCATTAATAACATTAACTCTTTTGGAAAATGAACAAGAGAAATTAAAGTTATATGCTGCAATAAGTTAAAGAGTGAATTATTAAATTTGTTTTTCTGCTTCATTTAACGGAAATTTAATTTTCATTAAAAAAAAAAATAATAATAATTAATAATTAACTGTGATGCTTAAAGTCTCCGAACAGAAATGAGATCATGGTCTAACTGAGACGTCGAAACGGAAATACGGTTAAGAACTAGAGTTTGGCAAAGATTGCCCCGTTCACAGTTGTCTGTTTTGCTAGTTGGTCCCCGGTCTAATTACCCTTAATTATTTGTATGATCTTTCCACCCAGCATAGGTACACTGTTTTGTTACCAACTTTCATATATAAGGTTCTTGAAATCTGATCAAGGCCAATTTTGTTTCTATTTCCAAAAAGCATTGTTTTTTTTGGCACTTTACTTCCTAAAGAAAATTCAATATATTTCTGTACTTATTATATTTTACTTTCTCTTACTCCTAGTAAGAGGAAGTATTGTAATCGTGTCAAATTTTCGATATTGAGTTTTCACAGGAAATATCCGTTTTGAGGTCCCTTGAGTCCAACAAAGTGGTTTTTTAGCAAATGGTCTATGCGAGTGTGTGTATATGTATGTGAACAGCATAGCTCAAAAACGAAAAACCTTAGAATGTTGAAACTTGATATTACGTCTAGGTATCATCATGGCATCAGACAGTGGGTCACCTGTCAAAATTCCTCAACCGGAAGTACCACTTTACTTAGTGTTTTTTTTTAAGTTTTTGCAATTTTCTCAAAAATGCCTCCAACGATTTTCTTCAAACTTGTTATATCATCTACACATACAAAGAGCTACAACTTTTATTTGAAACATTTCTCTGGGCAAATTCATTTAAGGCCACTTATGGGGTTCGATATTGGGTTTTCACTGGGTATTGGGTTAGGTTTCCATCTACAGTGCAATTTCAGTTTATTAGATAATTCTCACAACTAAATAATCAGATTTAACTATGTTGTTGAAATTCCGAGCTTGAAACAATTATGATAACCGAAAGTGCATTTACTTTACCACTTCACTTAATGATTTATTTCTCTTTGTTGCATTGTTCTCACAACTGGCTCCGACGATTTTCTTCACGCTACCAATATAAACTCGCCATGCAAACATCTACAACTTTTATTTAAACCATTTCTCTGGCAACATTCTTCAAATGACGCTTTTAGGGGAGGCCTTGGCTTATGTTTTCCTCTAAATGCTCTCACAGTTGATTATACCATTCTAGCATCCAGCCATAATTACATAGCACTACATCGGTGGCTGAACTTCCGAGTTTCAAGACAATTAGTAAACCGGAAGTGCGCCTTTACTAAACAGAGCAGTTTTTCCCGCTTTCGACGGATTTCATTACATTTGGTACCCAAACTATAAAATTTGTCACTTCTACTCTTGAGAACTGGAGTAAGAGAAAGTAGTGTTTCACACCAGATTTTTTACTCACTATTCAGTAATCTCATAATATTATAATAAAATGTTTATATCTCCATGAGATTGTACAATCTACTATGTTTCCTTAGAAACGTGTGTACTTAAAGAAACTTCACCATGTAGAGAAACTTGCAAATGCATACTTGGCTGCAAAGTTATAACTTTCAAACAATGCCTCTGGGTATATGTATATATATGTGTTCATCATTTTCCATTATATGTCTGAAAGTTAGTGCTGAAATCTTAAAATTCACTGAAAGTTTTGGAGATATAGTTCTGTTGATGAAAATCTATAAAAGTAAAAAAAAAATTATTGCTATTGTTTTTGTCTGTAAGTTTTTGTGTTTTTTTCTTAATCTTTATTATTTTTAACGCGGATTTTATGAAGCCCTTTTATAACTGCACTGGACTGATAGAATAAAAGGTGGGAGTAGAGATATGACACGATGCGATGTATGGTTGAATCTGATAGATAGATATAGATATCTCTTAGGTAGATTCTCACTGGCTTATATACAGGTTCTCCCACTCTAGCCTGCTTAAGTCAGAGAGTACCAGAGAGGGTCTGTCTTCTCTCTCTTAATTCTTTCTCTTGCTCTCTTGCCATTACACCTTTCATGTGCATTTTACATCTGTTAAATTCCGTGTCTCTAAATATTAACAGTTAATTTAGTCAACACCACTTCTGCTTACTGTCTGGCTAGCTTACCACAATTGTTGTTTTTTTTTGGCTCCTTTTTCTTTTATCTTATTTTTCCGCTTCTGTTATACGCAGCCACTTATACTTTTTTTCCTACACATATAAATGCATTCACAGACACACAATCTTCCCTTGCAGTTTTTTTTTTTTTTTTTACCAATCTTTCCATTGCCATTAGAATTTTATTTTTTCTGATTAACTCCCCATATGATCGTCTTTATTATATTAAACTATTTTCTGTAGTGTTAAGGTGTTCCCACCTAATTATTTTCCTAAAATATAAGTTAAAGTTGTCATGTTTTTGACGAAATTTTTAACATTTCTTATTTTTATGCCTTGATAAAGACAATATATATTCGTTGAAACGTTGGCAAAAATATATGTTTTTTTTTTTTTTTTTTTTTAAAAACCGCATCTCACTATCCTTATCCATCATTATATTATACCCATCTTTACCCACCCGCATCTGTTTTATCCATGTTTGGATGTTTAAGTTTCGGCTTAACCACTTGTTATCGTTACCACAACTGTAGGTCCCCATCTTCAGGTGTGTTTCACCGTTTTCGGCTCGATCAAGTTCTTATTTTGTATTTGAGTTTAAGATTTTTTTTTTTTTATATAAAAGTTTTTTTTATCTTATAATAAACAATATTTTTTTATATATTTTATTTATGTTTAATGTATTTACTTACTTTTTTTTAAATAAAGTTCTAGATTACTATTTTTTAATATATATACGAGGTGTGTAAATTAAGTAATGAGACTGATTTTTTTATCTTTTTTTTATTCAAATAAAATTAAATTCAAAGTAAATTGTCCCCTTCAAAGTAACTACCTTGGGAAGCCACACAACGCTGAAGACGATTCTTCCATTCGTCATAGCAGTGCTAGAACTCGGATACTGGAATAGACTTCAGTTGGTCGGTTACGGCTGTTTGAATATTCTCCAATGTTCCAAAATGACGTCCCTTGAGGTGATTTTTCAATTTGGGGAACAAAAAAAAGTCACTTGGACTCAAGTCGAGTGAATAAGGAGGCTGAGGAGCCACAGGAATGTTATTACTGGCCAAATACTCATTAATAGAAATCGCGGTGTGACATGGAGCATTGTCGTGATGCAACACCCACTTGTTTTTGATGTTTGGTCTCACACGCATGACTCTTTTTCGAAGTCTCTCAAGAACTTCTCGGTAAAAATGTTGGTTTACCATTTGGCATTGAGGCACAAATTCTTTCTGAACGATTCCTTGGCTATCAAAAAAGCAAATCAGCATGCATTTAATTTTTGACTTGCTCATTCTTGCTTTTTTTGGCCTTGGAGAGGTTGAAGTGTGCCACTGCATGCTCTGACGCTTAGTTTCTGGATCATGTTCAAACACTCAAGACTCGTCTCCTGTAATAACACGTTCCGGAAAATTGGGATCGTTTTCAATTGCTCCCAAAAAGTCTAGGCTCCTTTCCTTTTTTATGTCTTTTTGCTCTTGTGAAAGATTTTTCGGAACCATTTTTGCACAAATTTTTCTCATCCCCAATTCATTAGTTAAAATTTGATGAACGGTTGTGTGAGTCAAATTCAACTCTTCGCCGATCATTTGGACTGTTAAACGACGATCTGAACGTACGAGATCGCGGATTCTGCCAATATTTTCGTCGGTTCTTGAAGATGAAGGCCTTCCGCTCCTTCCGCTACGAGGCTCGTCTTCAATTGATTCCCTTCCTTCTGCAAACGACTTAAACCACCTAAAAACCTGTGCTCTCGACAAAACATTGTCTCCATAGGCCTGACACAGTTTTTCAAATATTTCCGTTGCACTGTGCCCAAGTCTGAAGCAAAACCTGATAGCACAACGTTGCTCGTAATTGATGTCACTCATTTTTAAAACGCACTGAAAGAACCTTGCTCACAAAAAAAGTCACTACGGACAGTGCAACAACTCTTATCATTTTCAAATTTGCACTGGACGTGTATCAGATGTTTACTTGCCTTACCACGCATGCGCCGCGTCTCCAGTGTTGCCAGATCGAACACTAGAAAATCAGTATCATTACTTCATTTGCACACCTCGTATATATATATATATATATATATATATATATCTTGGGGGTTTCAACGTTATGACATCCTTGAAAAATTTCAAAGATTTTTTTAAAAAAAAATTATTCTCTCTTCCCTCTCCAACGCCTAATTATGTACTATCGATTGAGTGTGCTCTTGAACCGTTAGAGACTTTCACCCTTGCTCTACACTTTCAATACTGCCTCAGAACCCTAGCTCTTGACAATCATCGCCTCTCGAAAATTGTTGCAACTGAAATTATTCAGAAGAAATTGTTTTGGTTTAAACACACTGGCTTTCGATGGCACGTGATTTTTCCAGCGACCTATCTTGTACTCTTAATGATCGTGATAAATGGAGTGATCAACTTTCGAACTTAATAAAATTAGATCCGTTTGCATCGAAGAGTCATTTTGTCGTGCAGGGAATTCTGATCGCTTTTTTTTTTTTGTGTGTATAAATCTTTAATCACTGACCATAAGACATTTGTAA
>JAAEAF010004881.1:0-59489 GCA_011037195.1 Triatoma infestans
TTCTTCGGGGGGGTGGGGGGTGGGAGAGACAGTTCAATAATCAGGAGGAAGTCGAAAACGGTGTTCGCGAGTTGTTCGAATCAAAAGATAAAGACTGGTACCTGCGAGGTCTTTAACAATTGGCTGATAGGTGGCTCAAGACAGTCCAACAAGAGGGGCTATACTTTGAGGATTGAGTTGTAAGTTGTTATTTTTCAAATACAATTTTATTGCACTGTACAAACACCGAGAAAACTTTTGTGCCATCATTGGTTGCAAAAATCCGAATTTGAAGACAACGGGATGACTGGAAATGCAATTTTATTGAACAGTTTTACCAATTTCCTGCGCATTACTCCACAAACACGGTATCTTGATGTTTTATTTAAAACTTGGTCTATTTTTTGCGATATTACACGTTTGTTTCCCAGATTAACTTTTTTCCCAGAGAAAATTGATTTTAGTGAAGTTTTGTGCCAGCTGGAAGAAGTTCATGTATCCGGAAAAGTGTCGGTTTATTAAGTTTGGAATATCCCAACGAAATAATATTGATGCCAGCTAAATGTTTGGAAAAAATTACTGCCAACTATGACTAAGTAGATGAATTGCTGTGGGTGTTTCTTAGAGATTTACTGTTTTGTATAAATTACAAAAGCATTAATTTTTTTTTTAAATTACAAAAGCATTAACAAGTATGGAAATATTGAACGAATACTAAAATAAAATGTTGATTTCAAATGAAAAATAAAATTCTATTTACTGGGAAATAAGTAGGAGTGAGAAGAATGAGTTACGTGGAAGAATTATACTAAAGAAATACAATCTGTAAGAAAGCTGTCATATGATATTCCCTTTGATACAAAGTTAGTAGTAAGCAGAGGCCGCTCCCCAATTGGAATTGAGAGGAGTAACGCAGTTGTGCACCATTCTAGACTACTAAAGATGCGATCAGACAAGCGCTAATGTTTCAACCTATCTCTCTTGCCTCTGTTCTGACAATAATTTTATTTGAACACCACTCAGTTTTCTCCAATTCAGGATTAAAAGACAAAGATGGTGAAAGAGGAAGAAATAAAGAATAAAATGAAATAAAAGAATACAATACCTTTCTTTCAATATTATAATTGAAAATTCTTTTGGAATACAAAATGTAATTTTTGATTGTAAAAGCCACGTAAAAATTAATAAATAAGTAAAATTTTGTGTACACCCACAAGACTTTTCCCTTACTTCAGGTAATTACTTCAGCATAGTTCAAAAACAAAACTTTGGAAAAAGCTCAACCTTAAAATTCCGTTTGGATAACACCATAGGATCTCCGACAAATGTCAAAATCCATCTACCGGAAGTCCCACTTTATTGATTAGATTTTTGTTTTTTTACGATTTTTTCCAAAAAAATAACTTCAATGAGTTTCTTTAAACTTAGAATATCAACTACACATATAAAAAGCTACAACTTTTACTTTGAAGCATTTCTCCGAGAATATTTATTTAAAGGGGCTTTTTGGGAGAGGGGTGGAGTTAAGTTTTCCATTAAAGTGCTATGTTAGTTGTTGAATATGTGGTTGGGTCTGTAATGCTGGATAACATTTGGTATTTTATCCGTTGTAGCCATGCATAGTCCTTTTATTCCTGACCGGTTTCGGATTATTTTCATCTATCATCAGAGCAAATTCGCCAAGTTCGTGTAGAGTGTTCACTTCAACGCAATGTTTCTGTTACAATCGACACTTGTTGGTTAGTTGATTGTATATATGTGCGGGAGGTTATAAAGTAATGTTACATTATGTTATGTTGTTATATTATGACTAGACATTAGAAAATAGTGTATAATAAATTGCATGTTTTGAAGGTTACCTTATAACTAAATTTTAATGATGGTGTTAAGTATGCTCAGTGCTTTATCAAGTTATTTTTATTAGGGGGGGCGATAAGAAATTACTTGATAAAACACTGAGCATACTTAACACCATTTTTTTTATTTAAGGCGGGTCAACATCTATGGTCATTAGCGCCCGGAGCCTTCTCAGTGCACTGCCGGCCTCCGCACAGTGTTTTCTCGTTACAGACAACAATATCCATCACCGGACAGTGAGCTGTAGAGGCTACTAGGAAGAAAAAATCAGCTGGACTCGAACCCGGGTCCTCCACGTGAGAGTCCAGTACGGCTAACCACTTAGCTATTCCCTTCCCTCTTAACACCATTATTTTTTTTTTTAATTGGTTTATTTACAACTACATTATATGTTTATTGATCTATTTACAAATACTTTAAATATGTAACAAGTAAATAGGCTAAAAAAAGTATGAACAATGATGTGACGGTCATGAATGGTAGTTATCCAGTGACAATTACCATCCATTAGCCACCCAGAAGGTCGCGATTGTAGGATTGCCTGGAAGTGTGGTGGAGGAGAGGGTTTGGGCGAGAGGATTGGAATGAAAGGGGAGTCTGCTGTGGAATTACTTCATTACCGGAGCTTTGCTATATCGTGGACAAAAGGAATCTTCAGATCTGTGTGGATTGTATGGTAACATTGGAAACATAATAAGAAGCATCGACTATGCGTCGGAGTATTTTGGACTGCAGGGTTTGTATTCTGTTGAGGTTAGTACGTTTTGTGGTTCCGTAGAATTTTAGTCCGTACATTCAGATGGGTGCGAGTAGTGAAGTATAGAGTCGTCTTTTATTTCGTAGAGTGAGTTTGGGATACCATTATTAAAATTTATTTATAAAGTAACCTTCAACACATGCTTATTTATTATACACTATTTTCTAATGTATAATCATAATTTATAATGATTCCATTTTGTCATTAAACACACACATATAACCTTATAACCTCCCGCACATATATACAATCAACAAACCAATAAGTGTCGAGTGTAACAGAAATATTGCATTTGACGTGAACTCTCTACATGAACTTGGTGAATTTGTTTTGACGATGGATGAAAATCTGAAAACCGCTCAGGATTAGTAAAAAAATACCATGGTACGGCGGATAAAATACTAGATGCTATTTTAGTTCATTATACATTTTTACAATCTAAGTAATATCGATTAGTATTAAATATATTGACAAAATTCCGAGTTTTTAAGAAAATCAGTTGACCGGAAGTTCGTTTTAATTGAACAGTTTTAACAGTTGAATAAACGTTATGTTTTCCTCGATAAAGTCGTTAAAGTCGATCGTTTTGTTAAATTTCGATTCACCCATCGATATAATTTGAAAACTATGAAAATATTTAGTAAAAATAATGTATTTGAAGAGAAATTTATCAATTAGAACTATTTTGACTGCAGTATAAGTGAAAGTTGTGAGACGTAAGTGAAAGTAAATAAGATAATGATTGTAAATAAAGATCTTAAAAATGACGAACTTTCCTGCGCTGACTTAAAGTTTCAGTAATTGGGATGATTTTTTTTTTTCTTCTTTTTTTTTTTCAAGCCTACTGGACAATTGTATCCCATGGGACAGTACCCGTCTGTCAGATTTCTTCTTAGGGTAAATCTAACCAAAAATTGTTCCAACCATTTACTGTACAACTCCTTGTTTATAAATTCTTTATTAGGGTTTTGATGTGAAACTATATATAAAAATTCTGCCCGTATCAAGTTTATCGCTACTGATATTTTCGCCTAATGTCATTTTTTTATACTATTTTTATTTTTGCTTGTACATATAAAAAAAATCTGGCGTGAAACACTCACATGAATTTCTCTGACTACGAGTTACATAGTTATAAATGACTAATTCTGCTGTAACATAATTCCCACTAGGGGTTTAGTTGGCTTCAATTTTTCATGAATCGGAGGTTCTAAATTTCATAAAAACGACTTTTCTTTTTTTTAGAAAATCAATTTCCCCCTCTCTTTTAAATGAATTTTATCGGAAAAAGTTTCAAACAAAAGTGATAAGTTGAAAGCGAGGATGGGCCGCCCTGCTGGATAATATAGTGGAAGAAAGAAATGCAAAAATAAATAGTTTTGAAAAATAGGAAATAATTTTGGCAAAAATAATGTATTTTAGAAGCCAGGTACTATAATTTAAGGTCATTGCTGCTAAAGAGACAAAGGCACAAGAATCCGTTAGGCCAACTGCTTTTGTAACAGAAAATCTCCCGCTAGAGAAGGGCATTCTTTGAACAGTCTGCATTCTGCTTTCAAACAAAAACAGTCTGTTGTTGACATTCAAGCCAGAACACTTGCTTCAGGAATCGCTCTCTTAAACTCAGTGCCAGTGATATAGATTAGCTTTTATTCTAGATAAATAATTGATTTGTTAAGATATAGTTATGAATATTGTAAAGCATTTAAATTCACTTAGAGAATATATTTATTTCAAAAACAATGGTGATTTCTTGATTATTTCTAATACTTCTCTCTTAAACATATATACACACACAAGCCCTTTACAAAACCGATCGTGCTACTACAAACATACAACACAACTCAACACACCAAATACATTACAATAATATCTGGTATTTTATCCGTCATATCATGCATATTGATTTTGTTCCTGACCTGTTTCGGATTTTCATCGATCGTCAGAGCAAATTCACCAAGTTCGTGTACAGAATTCAGTTCAACGTATTGTTTCTGTTACACTCACAGTTGCTGATTTGTTTACACTCACAACAAACATTTCAAATGTGTGAGTGTAACAGAAACATTACGTTGAAGTGAACTCTCTACACGAACTTGGTGAATTCGCTCTGATGATGGATGAAAATCCGATACCGGAGTTATGTTACAGGAACCCTGACTAGCCTTTTTAAAAAGAGTTTTATTAGAAATTACAATACAACAATAATAATAATAATAACTGCACAATTGATTATATATATGAAATTAGATGTGAACTATCTGGTGGTGAGTGGAGAACTGCCTGTCCGCTGGTCGGTGGCTGTATTTATATGAAAGCAGCCTCTGCTGACTCGGCATTGGTACTTTTCCTATGGATGCGTCATAACTCCTCCCTCCTTAAGTTTGGAGCTCCTGCGACAAATGGCATGAGAGTCCGGGGTAGGCAGAGGTTGGTGCTTGCTGTAGAAGTATGTTTTGTGGCTGGGTTCCACCTTGCTGTGGATTCAGTTTCCTTCTACAGACACAGTAGATATATAAGAAACATAATGATAATAATAGGAGGGCTATCTCGTTATGAGGGAGTAGTAAATAGTCGCTGAACTCCTGGGTATCTCTTCCAGGTGTTCCAGTGGTTCCATTCTGAGGTTAATTTGATGCAAATCTTCGAATGATATGTTCAGGTTGGTGTGTGTGTACACAGGGGCAGTAGTTAATATACCCTTGGAGTCCTTGTATATGTGGATGGCTCTGCTGTCTAGTATGGTCTCGTCTTTGGTCAGCTTTATGAGGCTAGTATTAGTGAGGAACCTGGTATTGTTGCGGTTGCCTTTGTTCACTACTATTCTCTTAGTTCTGAAAGTTAGGTAGTAGTCAATAAAAGGGATGTATTTGATGAATGGTGCACTTGATGTATATACTGTCTTGCATGCTACTAGGTCGATGTTGGTGATGATCTGACGAATGCAGTCGTTTTGGATGCTGGTTTTGTCGTGGCAGTACATAGCGCTGTTGATTTCTTCACAGGTAGCTGTAAATAACTCATCTTGGTTTTTTAGGATCAAAGGTGGGTGGACATGAATTGTCAGGAGGTGATTGTCCCTTTCTATAGGATAGGACAGAAGGAAATACGTTTCAAGCGGAGAGGTTTTTAGTGGAACGTTGATAAAGTAGAAGATGTTCCATTTCTTTATCGAGCAGTGTACTCTGCTCAATTGCCAAAGTGCTTCTATGTCCGGGGTTAGGAATGTTACGTTATGAGATTCTTGCAGTGACTCGAGATCTCTGAGAAGAAAGATGCTGGAATGTATTGTGTTTAGTTTGCAGAATTCCAGAGAGTTTTCCATGTCGTCAATTTTGTTGGCGATAAGGACCAGGTTGAAGAAGATAGCATTAAATTGCTGGTTTAGTTCAATTTGGTTTACTATAGGGCTGGAGAAGAAGGTGGTCAGTTTTTCGTTGTTGTTGCGTATAATCTGAATGTCATGGTTGAATTCGTCAATTACTTTTTTGTTTATTGCCATCTGATTTTTTAGGTTGTCTTGGAGGTGAAAACTGTTACTCTCGATTGCGTTTATAATTTTGTCGTACCTTTCTTTGTCGTCACTGTCCATGTTTCCGGTTAGCCAGGATATGGCTTTACCTAGGCCGTTAATGAGTCCACGTTTAGGTCTGGATTTGTTGAGAATTAAATGATCTAACTTATTTCGTAGGTAGTAATAATATTTAAAGAGCGACTTTATCTGGTTTGTTTTGTTGAGATAATATGTAGTGCTGATCACGTTAAGAGTCTTATCTAGTTCTACGTCAAGTAGTTGTACGTCAGCAATATGAATGAAAGTGTAATATCTGTCTATTACGTAAGCTGGATTAAGTGCGATGGGTAAAACCCCAGGTCCCGGCATGAGGTTAGTTATCTGGAGGCCGTTGGCTACACTCCCCGCCGTCAGCAGTATCGTTATCGGCAGTAGGAATGTGTGAGTCATTGTTTTTATCTGCGTCTGTAACAGAGATAATTTGTTGTGTGAACTTCCTTGGTCTTTTTAGTAGATTAGGATGCACTTTAAAAGATTTCGTTTGTACTGTAGCTAATTTAGCTTCCCTAGAATAGTTTCCTCTTTTGAATTTGGGTTTAGCTTTATTTAATGAAACACTATTAGCATTATTCTTCTTATTACAGTATTTATCTATGAAGTGCGCTTTGATCCGTTATCTGTGCCGATGAATTGGAATTTTCTTTATGATGAGGTTTTATATTTATAAATTACAGTGTTATCTACATCCGTTGATGATTCATTGTAATTTTCTTTTAACTATAAATATTAACGATAAATATTAACTGACCTTGTATCTAATAATTTTATTTAATAACATAGTTGAGGTTTAGATTTAGTTACTCTCCTTATTTTTTCTTTTTCCTGCCTTTAAGATTGTTTTAGGATTCTTGGAGTTATCCTTTTATATGATTTGTTCCACTTAATTAATTTGTTTACTAGGGTTCGTATTCCCGGAACTAGTTTAAATTTTTATTTAAATTGTTAATTTATAATTCCTTTTTCTTATTATTTTATAATTATCTAATTATTTTTTCTTATTTATAATTTATCGATAGGTCCCGGAGTTATTATTAATACATTCGTTGAAATTGTATTCGGCATTTTCAACTTCCTCTTACTGCATTAGAGCTCAATGTAAATTATATGTGTAAAATATTGAATTACAATTCTGGCCGACTTCCATATATTGTAGCTTTGGAGGGTATTAAAGGAAAGAGTACTCCATGGTTTAAAGAATGGCTAAATTTGGCAGAATACCTAGATTATGTTCTAGATAGAAAATTTAGAACAGTAGATAGGTGGTAGGAGCAGATGGTTAGTGTAGTTAACAAAGGTATAGAAGATTTTAGAAACTATTTACTTCGTCATTTGGTGCGGAGTATCATTTGTTGTATAAAACTAAATCATAATATTGCATATATTAAGGATGAATTTAGTCTGGCTTTAATTAAAGCAGTATATAAGGTGAAATGCGAATTATTCCCTTTATATTATAAACCCTGGATAAATGATATTGCGTATGCCTGTTCCGTGTGTCATTTAAATGAAGACGAAAGTATGTTGCATATAATAGGTAATTGTATTATTATGCGTGGTTTTAGGAAAAAGTATTTGGGACAAAATGTTTTAAATGAACGACAAGTAATCGTGTGGTTAAACGGAAGGATTGGCATAAATTGTATGGTTTTGGAAAATGGTTTTAAAGTAGAGACAGGTTTTAGTTACTGAATTTAACTTTAATTAAAATGTGTATATATTTTTCTCCTAAATTAATCATAAAGGTTTATTGTATTTTACTTCTATGCTTTCCGTAGTTAACTCTTTTATACCGTCGTGTCTACCTTGGTATCGTACGTATGCAGCGAACGGGTAGTTTCCGGAGTTCTATAATTTATTATCTAGTTATTTAATATGTTTTTTCTATTTACTTATTTAAGATATATTTTCTACTTCGAGAGGTTTATAATTTTTCCTATCTTCCTTGGTTAGGATTTTTATTATTTTAGTTCCTTGTTTAATTAATTAGTTTTCCTATTTTCCTTTTTTGTTACAATATTTTTCCGTATTCCGGTTTTATTTTTCCGTGAGAATGCCAATTTGATTTTTATTATGATCCAGACTTATGCTTTTGATATTAAGGGTCCCCCTGGATCAAAGGGCGTGCGTAGGAATGTTGCAGGTCCCCCGAGATCGAAGGGCATGCGTACAAATTCGTGGTGTTGAAGGGTTTTGGTTTGACGTCGTTTGTCAATTTCTGCTGGTAAGTACTTGCGATAAATTTCTGGATATCTGCAGTTTCGTGCGTATACTAGTCTGTCATCTGTAGTTGTTATTCTGTGCTTTAGTACATCAGTACAGATTGGTCGGTCGTGTTCTCTTTGAATTATTTTAGGGTAGTTCCGGTCGTGTTCTCTTTGAATTATTTTAGGGTAGTTCTTTAATAATTTTAACTTCTTACTTTTTTCCTCTGAGTTCATAGGCTCAGTTCTGCTTAAGTGAGGGATTTCCTTTTTTATCTCTCTTAACCTAGTGTCCCCAGAAATGTCGGGACAATTGGTCATTACTATGTCGGGGATGTCTGTACAAATTTCTTGCGGTTCGTCAATATCCATCGGTTCGGGGCAAATGGCCATTACTTCTTTGGATTCGACTTCGCACACAATTTTATTATTATTAATGCTATATAATCCTTCTTTTACCGTACATTTATCATTAATTTTTATATCCTCCCTGATTAGACCGTATTTTAATTCTTTATTTTTTACAGGAAATTCAATAAAATTGACACCTTGCTCTAAGGGGATTATATTTGGATCGTTGTCCGGGGGTTTAAGGGTGAATTCTATGGGAATGGTACCTTGAGGATAGGAAAGGATGTTATTATTTAAGTCTATGCTCATACCGAGCTCTTGCATTGTTTTATGGCCTAATAGGATGTCATATTTGTCTGAGAAAGGAAACAAATGGAATTTGGTTTGGAGGTTTACGTTGAAGGTTTCTAGGATGTTGAATTTACATGAGGATTCTCCCTGCTTCTTACCTGCGGGAGTGGAGATTATGAAGGGATCTTTTACTAATAGGGCGTTAGCGGGAACCACATTTGGATTGATATAGTTTTCCGACGAGCCTGTGTCTACTAGCCATTTGAGGCCGGATTTGTCTACGAAGTGGGGTAGTGATTTATTTACGAGGTTTAAGCTAAATTCGGGGGGCCTTCTTGGCTCTCGTGGCCATCGTCTAAAAAATGCTCAAATTTTTCTGTTATCTTGTCTATAGAGTTTTCCAGGCGGGAAAGTCTGTCCTCATATGTTTTACCTGGTTCAGTATAATTTTCAGGTGGGTCTTCATTTTGGCAGTGGGTCAATTCGTGTGGAGAAATGTAGTCTTTGAAACGGGGTCTGCCTGCGGTTCGCATGGACACCGTGTTTTGAGAGAAGTAACCAGGAGGTAATCTGGGTCGATTAAAAGGATGGTTAGGATTATTCGGATTATTAGGATTGTTAGATTGTCCAAAATTTGATCGTTGAGGTTGTTGCAGTTGTGGCTGCGGTCTTTGTCTGTAAAGAGAAGTTTGAGGTGTCTGTTCTATAGGCCTGGGGTTATATTCAATGGGTTGGTACTGGTAGTTAGGGGTCTGATTCATTGGGACGTATTGTGGATTCGGTTTATAGGAGTATTGGGTATTCGGTCTGTAAGGCTGCTGGGGTTGGTTGTAAGGATTCGGTTTTCTGAAGGGCTGGTTAGGCCTCTTAGGACCGGAGGAATTTAAATTAGCTACGATGAACGAGCACTTATTGTGGATAACATTTCGGACCTCATCCAGAGTACTGGGGTCAAAGATCATAATATGGTTGCTTAAGGTAGGAGGCAAGCATTTATAAATATGAAAGATTATTTCTTTGTCTACTCTTGTTATTATTTGTTTTAGTGTGTCTGCTGTGAGTCCGTCCAGTTTAAGTCTAATATAAACCAAATTGCGCAGTTCCTGTATCCTATTGACGAAGTCAATGGGAGACTCTCTAGCATGCATTTTCGTTTGGAAAATTTCATCTTTTAATATCTCGTAAGACCTCGAGTCGGCAAAACTTTCTCTTAAGTATTTTAATAAATTTAGTAAGTGGTCTACGTTATTAGAAAGGAGTACGTTTCTAGCAGGTCCTACTAATCTACTTTTTACTTTTATGAAGAAGATATTATGATTATAGTCTCGTTCCGCTATATTCTCTGCACAAACTGTAGCGTAAGCACTTTCCACAATTTCGCAAAAGAACGCCAGCTCTGAAGGGTTTCCGTCGAAGTAGGGAATGTAGTCATAGTCCTCTTTGGAGATTTTATAATTTATTTGGGCCATTTCGGGGATCGTTTGGATAGTTTCTTTAGGGATGATTAATTTAGAAGGTTTAAGGACAGATGAGTTACTTACAGATTTTAGGCGTTGTTGTTGACTCGCCAGCTTGCCGTTCTTCAGTCGTCTGGGGATGGTCCTGGTTCCTGTGGGTTGAGTACTGCGAACAAGCCACTGATGTGGGAGCTGCTAGTCTTCTTTCAATGTGGGACAAATGGTCGCACGGTGAGACAAATGGTCGCACTAGACTTGAGCCTTCGCAGTCCCTGTTCGGGGGCGCCAGTTATGTTACAGGAACCCTGACTAGCCTTTTTAAAAAGAGTTTTATTAGAAATTACAATACAACAATAATAATAATAATAACTGAACAATTGGTTATATATATGAAATTAGATGTGAACTATCTGGTGGTGAGTGGAGAACTGCCTGTCCGCTGGTCGGTGGCTGTATTTATATGAAAGCAGCCTCTGCTGACTCGGCATTGGTACTTTTCCTATGGATGCGTCATAACTCCGGTCAGGAACAAAATGAATGTGTATGCTAGGACGAACAAAATACCAAAAGTGATGAGCTCTGTATATGACAGCTAGTACACCATTTTAATAAAGCCTGCTAGCATTTTTATGGATGAAATCGTAAAAAACTGCTCAATAAATTCGGACTTCCGGTCAACCTATTTTCTTCAAACTCAAAATTTTGGCAACATATAATTAATTCTAATTAATATTATACGGATGATTAGAATCATATAATAAATTAAAACAGCACTTAATAAGAAAGCATACCCCCCCCAACCAAGATCTCCCTTAAATGAATTTTTACGGAGAAATATTACAAATAAAAAATTAGAATCTATAGAAAGTTCTTTATATGAATACTTTAAACGTAAAGTTTAAAGAAAATCCTTGGAAAAGTCGAGAAAACTTCAAAAAAACTGAAAAAATCCAACTAGTAAAGTGTTACTTCCGGTTAACCGATTTTGTCGAAAACCTTATTGTCACAGGTTCCCTGATGGAAGTTAAACGAAGTATTATGTTAGAACTTCCTGTAATTTTTCCATTTTTGAATTATGCTGGCCACATAAGCACCGAGACCAACGTCTAAAAACCACTTTTTGGGGACTCAGGGGACCTCAAAGCTTGTATTTTTCATGAAAAACTCGATATTGAAAATTTGATACGATCGTAATACTTCCCTCACACAGTAAGAGAACGTACAAAAAATATGTATATTTCAATAATATAACTATCAATATTAATAAGTGTAATTTCTAGGTCTCCTGCAGGGATTTTCAACTCGTACAGTCTGGAAGGTTCAGCCATTACAAGAGTTAATTCTGTCAGGGATCTAGGAGTTATCTTTGACTCGTCTTTAACATTCAGGAAACATATAGATAGTATTGTTGGCAAGACCTATAAAATGTTGGGTTTTCTTTTTAGGAATACGCATAGTTTCGTTAATACTTATGCCCTCATGGTTCTGTACGTCTCACTAGTTAGATTTCATCTGGAGTTTGCCAATCCACTCTGCTCTCCCAGCTCCTTAACATACATAGAATCTATAGAAAGTGTTCAAAAGAAATTCTACGCTTCCTATCATTCAGAATTTTCTATTCAAAATTTCTACAAAAGCTATCTGAAAGATTAAACCTACTATCTTGTCATCAGCGTAGACTGTTGAATGGCACACTACTTATATTTGATATTTTAAATGGACTAATAGACAGCTGTGAATTGGTTAACAATGTTAGTTTCAAAGTTCCAAACAGGTGCACCAGAAGAATTAATCTTTTCAATGTAAAGTTTTATAAAAGAAAATATACATTTAATTCATCAATCCCCAAGATGTCTTAGATTGGTAAATAAGTTGCAAGAGGAGATTGATGTATTAAATATGTCTAGATTTCAATATAAAAACAAACTTACTTCTTTACTAATAAATATGGACGAGCAATGAATTATTAACCTACCCATATTAATTTCAAATTTGTTTATTTTTTCTGTATAGTTCCAATATTGCTGTTTTCATAGTCATATTCTATTTGTGAAAATTAATTGCTATAATCTTCAATATTATTATACATACAATTGAATACATCTCCAATTATTATTATTATTATTATCATTAGACATTTATTGCTGTTAATTACACTTACCATTAATAAATAAATAATTCTTTTTACAAAAAAAAAAAACTGCAATTCAGCAAAAATTGCTGTGGCACCTTATTAAGGTGTAGAGTTCAGTTAGTACTTATTTACATTTATACAGTTTCTTCTATAATCATTTTAATCAAAAGAAAACTTGCTTACAAATATATAATCAGCTAAATAAACTTCTTCGTTATTAATTACCTTTTAAACGGATTTTTAAGACCATTCCACTCCAATTTGTTAAATTTATTGAATTCTTGTCTTTAAAATAATACTTCTATTATAACAAAAATGATATATAATACATCAATTAAAGTAATAAAAATAAATAGTAAACAATAAATCTGTTATTCAAAATATTAATTACTGATTACTGCTACAGATAACATTATTGCAAATCAACCGGATCTTCGTCTTTCATCCAGTGCAATAAAATACATAAATATGTTGTGTCTTTACAATTACACCTCGCGCTGTTAACCCCCCCCCACTTCTTAATTTTCACTCTAAACCCAGGTAGACTTCTTTGTAAACTTCCTTCATTCTTATCCACTCTTTCCTATCCCATGTACATCGCTGCCAGACTGCTCCTCCACATGCTTTTCTAAATTCAGAATCCCACCTGACTGGAGGTCTTCCACTTTTCCTCTTTAGGTCCAACGGATACCACTCAACCACTTTCTTTGACTATCTTCCATCTGTCGTTCTCATGAGGTGTCCCGCCCAGTTCCATTTTCTATCCATAACAATTTACATCTCCAATATTGGTTTCTATATCTACTCGAATATATCTAATCATATATTACAAATAGTTTTGATAATAACTAGTACTTTAAAACTTGTATTCTAGTGTCATATTGTAGGTTATGTTTACATCTAATGTAAAAGGATTTGTTCCATACATATAATAAAAATAAAAATATACAAATAACCAATATAGTAATAATATGTAACAAAATGTAAACAAAATACCACAAAGATTGTTAATAAAACTATTGTATACAAAATTGACCTTTAAATAATAATAACTAATTGAAACAATTCTTGTCTCATCGATTTGTTTTGAAAATGGCAGCTACAAATAGGAAAGTTCCAAGGCATGTCACTTTGTATGGGGCGAGGTTCAGAGTGGGTTAACTAAATGGAAAAGTAGGCAGCAAACTTATAGTTTTTTTTTAATTTAAGACGCGTCAACTTCTATAGTCATTGGCGGCCGGAGACTTCTCAGTGCACTGCCGGCCTCCGGACAGTGTACTCTCTCGTTACAGGCAACACTGTCCATCACTGGTCAGTGAGCTGTAGGGGCTCTTAGGAAGAAAAAAATCTAAGGGTAGCACAGCTGGACTCGAACCTGTGTCCTCCGCGTGGGAGTCCAGTACACTAACCACTTAGCTATTCCCTTCTCTGAACTTATAGCTGTTGGAGAAAGGAAAAAAATCTCCAATATATTGCGAAAGTTTCATAGAAATGTGAAACGTCGTTGGTGTGTTTTGTTGTTTGTGTAGTAGTAGTAGCTTGTGGCGTGAGTGGTTTTGTAAAGGGTTTGTGTGATGTTTGAGATAGAGATAGAAGTATTAAGAAATAATCAAGGGATCACCACTGTTTTTGAAATAAATATATTAATTTCTAAGAGAATTTAAATACTTTACAATATCACAACTATTATGTTTATAAATCAAATTATTTATCTAGATTAAGTGCAAAACTCTTATGTTTTAACTTATGACTGGCACTGACGCTAAGAGAGCGATTGTTGGTACAAGTGTTCTGATTGAATGTCTAATACGGACTGTTTTCTTTGAAAGCAGAATGCAGACTTCCTTGAAAGAATGCCTTCTCATTGTTAGTTCAAATCTTTTCAAATAATGCTGGTATGTCTGGAGGGAGTGTATTGTGTTACCCTAACTGTTTCTTGCCCTTTGTCTTTTAGTAGCATTGACCTAAATTATAATACCTGGCTCTATCCCCTTCACTAAAATAAACTATTTGAACTAACTAATTTTCACAAAATTATTTCACTAAACTATTTTCCAAAACTATTATTTTTTCTTTTCTTTCTTCCACTAGAAATGGCACAATTCAATCATAATTTGGCACTAAACTAAACATTTTTAAATGTGATTATGACATTTATATTAACCCAATTAAAGTATATATTTTAAACAAAATTGCTGCAACTTTATCACAACATTTAATAAATGAAAAACATATGAAAACTATTGAAAGAACACTACCTAGGAGTCTATTGTATATACACACATGGGTCGAAATGGAAATAATAATGTAGGTTGTGCCTTTTATGATCATTCAGCCAAATTTTGAAACCTTGCCAGATTAAATATTAATGTACGGCAGAATTAGATGCAATTTTAATTGCATTGAAATATGTGTTCACAATTTATTGATACTAAAAGTAAATTTGCTATACTTGGTGATAGTCAAAGTGATTTATATCAAAAAATCAAAACGATATAGTACTTAATTTATGAGTAATATATTAAATACTAACATTTTCACCACTTACCCCAACCATTTAAAACGTCATCTATCCGAATCCTTACAAATTCACCTTCATCCGAATTCTATCAATTTTAAAAAAGACAAAGAAATCATGACTTCAAATTACTACAATATTTTTCTAATCCTAAGAAAAGATACTCGTCAATAATTTGTTCTTCCAAATTTGAAATTGTCGCACCTCACTACAAACATTTTTCTTATCCCTCCCACCCTTTTACATGTTTAAATTAAAAAAAAAATACTCTCTCTTCAGTCTCAACGTTTTCAACGTTCACTCCTAAAGGTATCTTTATCTGTCTTATTTTATCTTATTGTTAATATCATTTTATTTAATTTACTGCCAGTTCTGTTTTATAGTTTCTTCTGTTTAATATATCTTTAATTAAAATTTTTCTTTCTTCTTTTTATTATAAATCTATGAACTTTTCATAACTACCATAATTATACAATAATGTATCTTCTCCAATAAATTTTTATAGAGTTCCTGAAGAAGGGCACCAATGGTACCCGAAACGTAGAGCAACAAAGAATTTTTTTTTTCTTTAAAAACTCTTCTGGCCATTGCCGTACAAACATCTCATTGAAATATTAAATATTTTAAAAATTGATGGGGGTTGAAATAAATTTTGCTTGGACTAAAGCTCATTGTGGCATCAGAAACAATGAAATAGTGGATGTGATGGCAAAGATATGTCAATCCAAATCTCTAATTTAAAAAGATATTTAACTCTGAAAATTTAACACTATAACTAAGATCTCAAAATACTGTTGGTTTAAACATTTAAATTTCAACAGATTTGCTGTAGTCAGAGAATCATTAGATTGAGAGATCAGGTCATGCGGTTTGTGGGAGCTATTTATGCTGGATATGTCTTCAGATATTCTCCTTATTGTAATCACTGTCAAGAAATAGAAGATTTCCAACACGTGATAATGAACTGCACTAAATTCGAACGAGATAGGACAGAATTATTTTGTCAAAAATTACGCCGTATCTCATCAATTCCATTCATCAATTATGAAAATAAAATATTTTTCAAACACTGCAGAGATTCTACAAAGTTTAGTAGAGAACTTAGTTAGCTCTGTATAAATACAAAGTTTAAATATTATGGGAAAATGGTGATTTATTAAAATAATTTTGAATGCTGAGAACATTTACATGTTACATGTAATTGGAGAATATGGTCGAATGATTTTTTGTAACCATGACTAGGAGAAAAAAAGAACGTATTAAAGACAGTATAATTTAATAAACATCTAACCTAGTCAGTTTAGTTTAAAATCTTCAATACCCCAGTTCATATACGAGTATAACATTTCTTTTATGTTTATAAAAGCGGTTATTAATAGCTTTTTTTTTTTTAATACTTTTGGTATCTTAACTGCCTAATATCTGCTGGGATTTTGTAAAAAAATGTTGACCGACGTAATGCTCAGAAGAATTATGGATTTTTTACCAACCATTCTGCAGGTAAATGTACATTTGATTTGTTTCTTACATTTATATAGGTGCAGGTTTTGTGATGGATGCAAGAAATATAAAAATATATTTAATTTGAAAAAAAATCAAAAATATCAAAATATATGACAATTCCCTTGCAAAATGGACATTTCAGGTAGAAGACCACTATTGTCTTTTAGAGTTCATGAACTTGATAGCATTGTCCTACCCCTTCTTCTCACAGAGGAGGATTTGAACGAACAAATTAGAAGACATTCCTTTAAGACAGTTTTTTTTTTTTGTAGACACCAAGGAGAACACATCAGGATTGTGCCAGTTTTAGGTTATAATATAAGAGTTTATTCCAACTAAATTCAGTAAATTAATAAGCATATTGCTGTGTTATTGAATAGCATTTAAATAATATATTTAATTTAATCTACCAGTGTTTTCTTAATTATTTCTTATTACTTCTCTCTTAAACATATATACTTATATAATGGAGTTGATGAGGAGAGAAATTGGGATTGATTAATTAGACGAGATATGAAGACACTGTTATAATATAGCTATAAGCTTACACAAACTGCACTGGACTTGTAATGATTTTTATAGAATAAAAGATGGGAGTAGATGCGATGTATATGGTTGAATCTGATAGATTGATATCTAGCTCTCTTACCGGCTTATATACAGGTTCTCCCCACTCTAGCCTGCTTAAGTGAGAGAGTACCAGAGCGGGTCTGTTTTCTCTCGGTCGGGCTTGTGTTCTCTCTCTTGCCATTACACTTACAAGCATTTTTACAAAACCGCTCGTGCTACTACAAACATACAACACAATATCACACCAATACATTTCAGTTTCCTTCTAGTGACCATATTTTTGTATTTTCTTTTTGCTTTAAATCTAGCCTATATATTTGTAAACGGAAAGTGAACGCAGAGTCATAATATTTAGCTCAAAAATAGATTACTTTTTAATAAATACCATCATTTTGATCGCCTTTTTTTTTTTTGCAATTGAAAACTGTAAATTGCTTCAGGTATTGCCCTCCCCCGATAGCTCTATTCCGTAGCTCATTCATAACATGTCTAATATTAAATATGAAATGATTTCCTACGGCTTGTTTATAATTATATAATTTAAATATAATATTTGACACTCTCCTAGTCTACAAAAAAAAATTGATTAATGTAAAAATAAATAACAAAAAATTAATACATTAATAAATAAACAAGTAACTGACTTTTTGCATTAAAACTTTCATATAACTGAGCTATCAGAAATAGAATGTTTATTTTATTTATTTATTTTTTTAAGCTAGAAACTTTCCTTATTTCAATTTTCTTAAAAACATTCGAAATTTTCGATATTTAACTATAAATTATTTATAAAGTTTTATAATATATTGTTAGCTCTTTCCAAGTAACCTTGTATAAAAAAGATATACATAAAGTTATACATAAAATCAATAATATAGCTGCTCGAGTTTGGACGGAAAGGTTTTGGTATAAAAGAAAAAAAAACCCCAATCTTAGTAGAAGTTTTCTGCAATCTATCGCACTTCTCCACTTCCATAAGACGTCTGGATCTCCTTCGTGTCTACCACTTTTAATTAACCTTATCCTTACTTTTAACTACAGTTATTTATCCTTAGTTTTAAAGTTTTCAATTAACTTTTATCCCAATATGATCCCAATCTCCCTAATTCCGTTAACAATTAATATCTACTTTCCAAAATTGAGAATAAATTCCCGCAATTTAATATCATTTCTATTCAGTTGGCTCCAAAAGTAGTGAAGATGTTGGACGTTCAATTTATGATCCCCAGTCTTCAATATACACAGCCGAATTAATAGCCAATTGATAAGTGTTTATCTCATATTCTATCATCTGGTTTGCGGCAGTACATTTTTATAACAGATAGTAAAAGCGTATTCCAAAAGCTTATAAACCCTAGTAAAAACCCGTCCTTCCTTGTTCTAGACTCCTTAAATCTGCTCTACGAAATTACTTGGTAATGGTAAATCAGTATTTCCGTAATGACAGGGAATGAGAAGGCTGATGCCGGAGTCAAAGAGGTTCCTCCTTCCGAATTACCACCGTTCTTCTTGCACCCTTAATTAATTATAAGAAAATTTGTTACAGTAAGCGGGAAGAGAACTACATTAATTCTATAAAAAGGCAAATTCTACTCCTCCATTCCTATAAAGCCATAGTACGACAAATATTAGGAAAATAATCAATTTTTATAGCACTATATGCAGGCTGCATCTATAGCCGATTCAAACCATTTAATCTTAGCCTGCAACAAATATACGTACGGTAGAGACTAACTGTGGCAAGCAATACACAAGATAAAACTGTCCTCTACCAGCTAACTTACTTCCTATACTGTCACTTCCATTTCACACCGACATCTACTTAGACTTATACAAATACATTAGGGCCAACAAGATTACAGTTTAATACATACTAAACTTTCCAACAATGTACATTTCACCATTAGTTTATTTTTATTACCCGTCTTATAAAACCATATAGATTCAAAATATTGACTAATTTGCCAATAATGAGGTCATTAAAAAAAAATGCAGAATATCTTGTGAATTATTTTCACTACTATGATTTCAACACATTCTATTAGATCGTAATGCATGCAACTTTCTACCATAACTTATTGATTTTCATTTTCTCTTACAGCTGTAAGAGAAAGTATTGCGATGGTAGCAATTTTTCGGAATTTAGTTTTCACAGGAAATACAAGTTTTTGAGGTCCCCTGAGTCTGAAAATAATAATGTTTTTACAAAAAAGAAGTCTGTAATGTCTGTGTATGAACAAAATAATTCAAAAACGAGAAATCGCAGGTTCCAACCATTATTTACTGCATATGACACGAAGAATTTTCAATTGCTCGAAAATGACTGTGCAACGATTTTTTTTTTTCTCAACATCGATACTACGCTAGCTACACACATAAATGCTTATCACTTTTATTTGAAAAAGCAAATCCAGGAAAATTGATTTTTGCTATAAAGTGTTCGGATTTAATTAAAAAAAAAAAGAAAGAAAAGGTGGCTGGCATATGTAATTCTGCCGAAAACCCAACTTCGAAAATTTAATATGATTTGCAAATCTTTCCTTTACAGATATAGAAAAAATGACGTGGGGGGAGGTGTGACAGTAAATGAATACTGTAAAATAAAGTTGTTAGCATATGCCGACGATATCGTTCTTCTAGCCTCAGACCCGTTATCTCTCCAACTCATGATGAATTCCTTAGACTGTTACTGCCAACTATGGAGCTTGAAAATCAATTTAGACAAGTCTAAAGTTATGGTTTTTAGAAACGGCGGTAGATCAGCTAAGAATGAAAAATGGTTTTTAGGAGCGCAAAGAATCGAAGTCGTTAATGAATACAAATATTTGGGATTAATACTCACTCCTACCTTATCTATGACTAAACACTTAAAAAACAAACTCTCTAAAGCTAAAATGACGCTAAATACAGTGTGGTCGCAATTTATTGAAAACAAAAGTATAACTTACTCCGTTAGCAGATCTATGATCTGTTATGCGGCACAGGCCTGGGCTTGGAATAAGTATGACGAAGTGGAGGGACTTTTATACTTTTTTATAAAAAAAATTATTCAGATGCCCAAAATATACGCCTTCAGCGTTTATTCACTTTGAAACCAAACTGTCTCCAATTTTTCTGTACACATTAAAGCTTCATTACAATTATTTATTAAGAATTCTTGAACTCCCTGACAATAGATATCCCAAAATTTTGGCACTGGAAATAATTAGGAAAAATATTTTTTGGTTTTCAGAAATTAAAACCTATATCTCAAAATTTAATATTGATACAGTTATAAATTTAAATATAATTAATAAATATAGAGTTGTGGAAAAATATGTTTTGTACTCTTATGAATTGTTTACAACGCGAATTCGATAATAATATTCAGTCGAAAATAATAGAAAGCATTTATCCATCCATTTTATAAAACATTACAATATAACCTGTCAGATAAAATGTATATAAGAGACGATCAATCACTCCATACGATCAGGTGGTTATTTAAAATTAGAGGTGATCTCTTGCCGTTAAGATATAAATTTTTTAAGTCGAGCGACCTGGAGTGTATATTGTGCGATCAAGAAGAGAATGAGGATCTGTACCATTTTCTGGCGGTCTGCCCAGCATTGGGCGAAATTCGCCGGGTTTGGTTTGGATCCTCGTCGCTCTGTAAAAAAAATGTTAATAGAATACCTGAACGGTAAAGATTGGGTTGCGCTGGAAGGTTATTGTAAAGCGGCGTACGCCCGGCGAGTATCGCTTTCTAGTTGAAGTATTAACTACCTGGAATCCTTTCTCAGTAAATAAAGAAAAATTTATTTATGTTATTTATTTTTATTTTTTGTTTAAAAGGAAAAAGAGAGAGAGGAAAAATGTATATATATAAATACAATTAATCGTTATTTGTAAATATAATTAATAGAAACAGTAAAGTCGGGGGTAAAAAACAAGTGAAATAATTTTAAATAAAACCCTTTTTAAATGTTAATGTCAGAACAATAATTTTGATTGAGAACAAAAATTTTCTATATCTTACTAATTATATAACAAATCAAAAAAACTTTAATTTGTAAATTTGATAATTTCATACAAAACAGACTCCACGGACGGTCATTGACCATGTTGTTGTCTTTATTGTATTAGCTATTTACAAACTATTTTAGTTCATCGTTATCATTATTTTGGTATTTTTATTTTCACAAAAGGTGTATTGTGTTATTTTGAAATAAAGACTTTCTTCTTCTTCTTCTGTAGAAAAAATGATGTCATGTTAATGTTACAGACTTTTTCATTTATTACGAGACAATAATAAAGGAAGCGAGTAGCGCGCCGGACAAGCACGAGAAGGCTCCGAGTTTGAGTCTTGGCAGTGGTGGCTTTTCTCTTACTAGGAACCTTTTCAGGTGATGGACAGTGTTGTCTTTAACGAGTGACATTGCCCGGATGTTGGCAGAGCACTAAGATGGACTCCACGAGCCAAGGAGCGTAGACGTGCCTTAAATTATAAAAGTAAAAATTAAGTAGTCTTTTTTTTCAGGCGGGATTTACCATGACAAACTTAGGCGAACTTACTGCTTACTATATTTTACTCATATTAAAATCTCAAATAAAATTCAGAGGCTAAGCCCGGATAAGAATTCAGGCCCCAATACATCAGTTTATCTTAATACGTTGAACGCCGATAAAAATGTCTGTGGTTACTGATTCGAACGGGCAAGGTCACCGGTGACCGTCTGGTTGACGTTTATTCGAACATCTGCTTTGGGCCGCAAATCTCTAATTTAAGACGTCCTCTAACAGTGATGTTCTCTTATTCATTTTCTCTCTTTTAATATAAAAAATATATTGTTAAATGTACATTTTTAATGATTTTTTTTTATTTTATTTTTATTAAATGAGAATTTTCTATAAATTCATTTACTGGCCAACAGGTCATAAAATGATTTCATTTGTTATATTAGTCTTTTTTTAAAAAAAATGGGACATAATTACAGTTAAATAAACAGATAGCAAAGCAAAACATTAACTGTATCAACAGTAATAATTAAAATGTTGAAACACCACATGGTGTTGGTGTAGTGGTTACGAGTATGGACTTGTAGCTGGAAGGTCCCCGGTTCGAGCCCTGCGTATAGCTGCTAAATTTTATATTCGTGTAAAAAATGTTTATGGTAAACTAGGTGCTTTTCGCCTTCGTCCACGACACCTCAATTTGGTAATTGAGCGTTAAGCTTGCTTGAAAAAAATAGGCATTTTTATAATATTTACTTACTGTTACTTATTTTACTTTAACTTCTTTGATTTATTTAAGTTTATATAAGCTGAAGTGATAGCGCAAAATTTCGTAATTAGTGTTATTTTGAAAGAGCTAGATATACGAGATTGTGACAAAAAATTAAAGATTGAGAAAGATATAATTTTTTTCATGTAAACTTAGAAGAGCGGCGGAAATGGAGAAAAAATATATGGAACATGAATTATTGTAAATTTCTTTCTCTTCAATTTTAGTAATATACATTACTTTTTTATTTATTTATTTTTTTTTTTCTATCACAGGGCTGATATTAAAGAAGATATATGGCCAAACATATGTTTGGAGGCGTGTAAAAAAAAAAAAATTGTTACAAATCCAGTAAAAAAACACAATAAATTTCAGCACGCAGTTGTCTATAGTTTTTCTATGACCGAACTGTCGGGTTATTTAATTTGTGTTTCAATTTATATTTTCCAAATATATATTCCATTATTTGTATAGTTCTGTACATGAAGAAGGTATATATTTATCGATAACACGAAATGAGTTCCTTTCATTGATCTCAACACTTCTTTTCTTCTTATACAGTAAGTGAAAGTAAAAAAAAAAATCTGGTGTGAAACACTCACACAACTTTCTCTTACTCCAGTTCTCAAAATTATAATTGACAATTTTATAGTTATTATACCAAATTTAATGAAATTCTTCGAAAACTGAAAAAAAAAAAACTGTTCAGTAAAAGCGCACTCCCGGTTTACTAATTTTCTTAAAACTCGGAATTTTAACCATCTATTTATTTCTAATTAATTTTGTTTGGATGATAGAATTGTATAATCAACTATGATAGCACTTTAGAGAAAAACATAGCCCCACCCCTCCCCTAAAAGTGCCCTTAAATGAATTTTCCCAGAGAAATATTTTAAATAAAAGTTGTAGATCTTTGTATGTGTAGTTTATATAGAATGTTTCAAGGAAATCGTCGGAGCCATTTTTGAGAAAATCGCGAAAAAGTGAAAAAAAAATCATTTAGTAAAGTGGTAAAGTAAACGCACTTTCTGTCATCGTCGGAAGATTTTTCAAACTCGGAATTTCAACAAAATATTTAATTCTAATAACATATTTAGATGACAGAATTGTCTAGAAAATGAAATACCACTTTAGAAGAAAACCTAACCCCACCCTTCCCCCAAAAGTGCCCTTAAATGGATTTTACCAGAGAAATGTTTCAAATAAAAGTTGTAGCTCTTTGTATGTGTAGTTGATGTTCTACGTATCAAGAAAATCGTTGGAGCCATTATTGAGAAAATCGCAAAAAAGTATAAAAAAAAAAATTAGTAAAGTGGTACTTCCGGTTGGGATATTTTGATAGATAACGCACTGTCAGATTCCATGGTGATACCTAAACGTGAGTGTATCACAGACTATTTTCTAAAAAACACTTTTTTGGACCTCAAAAGGGATATTTCCGGTAAAAATTCGATATCGAAACTTTGACACGATTACAATACTTTTTCTTACTAGGAGTGAGAGAAAGTAATAGAAGTGTATTGTAATATATAACAAAATGATTAATTTATTTAACTTCGTAACTATTTAACACTGGAGAATTATTTAAAATACATTTACCCGAAAAAGTATCGGTTATATTTATAATAGGCCGTATACATGAGTAAATACAATAATGGCGTTTGTAGGATGTATTCCAATCTCACAAGACGGGACAACACATTACCAGACAACACCCAGCATTCACCACAATACATTTAGTGGTTTGATGTTTAATAACCTTGAGTTGAGCAACTTCCAGTTCATTACACACACACACACACACACACACACACATGTACATTTCACAGACGACTTCATTCACAGTTCCCCTACAATATTCCCAAAACATTCTCTTCATTACACACGACTTTCAAATCGCTATTAATTAAAAAATGTATTCCCAACACGAGATAAAATATCTGTCACTAATAATTCGTCACTTTATACGATCATATAGCTCTTTGACTAAATCTATCAAGCTCTGGTGCTCCATAGTTTTGTCAGGTAGGTGAAAACATTCTTTCAGCTTCATGAATCCTTCCTGCTTTTGTTTCTTGTAAATGAACGGATCCTCAGGAAAATCATTTGCTATACGGTTTTCTCCCCGCCTTTGAATGATTTTTAATGCAAATAAAATAATATTTATTATATTATGAAGTTTTATTATAATATATTAAATTATAATTTTCCCTTCTCGCCTACGATTATTACTAAACGTTTTCCAATCTTCTATAAAACTTGAGCGTCAACGACAGACTACTCACCTTAGATTAAAAACAGAAAAGTAAAAAAAAGTACAAACTAAGTTAGGAAAATATTGCAGCTTTTTAAGTTATCGTGCACAGTAAATTTGCTTTGAATTCCTGGAAAATACTTTTTAATTACTATGAAAGTAAATAAGAAAAATTTATAATGGTATTTTCTAAAGTGACTGAAAGAGCTGCATCTGAAATTACTTATTATAATATCGTTTTTCTCTTCATAATATTTTAAATAATATAATTTTAAAGGGATATTGGATGTTGTCTTTAAACATCTTACACTATCTATACAAATAAATTCCCATCTTTTTTTTTCTTAAAACATTATTTTTGGAACATTGACTTTTTTTTTTTTTGTGGGTAACGTTAAAATTTTCTCTAAACTGCACTTCAGTAAAAATGTTGAAATTCTATAAAGGTTTTGTCTGAAGCAAGTTGGATTATGGGTGCACTGTGTACGGTTCAGCAAACGATTCTACATTACGTATGATCAACCCTATACACAATGAAGGAATAAGAATGTCATTAGAAGCTTTAAGGTCTAGCCCCTTTAGTAAGCCTCTTTGCTGAAATTGGAGAATCTGCATTATACAGAAGAAGAGATATATATCCTAATGTGTAATTACGCGACAAGATTGTTATCCCTTCAAGATCACGTCGCCCATAAAACCATTTTCTCCCCCCAGCACTTCTGGAATTGTACAACAGAAGCGGCCGGACCTAGCCACTAGGCGTACGTTTTTAAAACTTCTGCAAGCAGAACAATATAATTACGCCAATGTTGCTGGGTTCGCCGTCAGAAGCGATTGAACCATGACCTGCAGACCTGCAGTAGATTTCAGCCTCCGTAGATATAGAAAAGAAAACACCCCGAGTTATATATATATATATATATAGGAAAATATTTGTAGAACAGTCATTAATAAATATAAAGAATAACACACAAGTATTTACAGACGGATCCAAAATGGGATGAGATAATGTGGGGGGGGCTGCGTTTGTGGCCGATAGTGTTTCATATGAGTTTGCATTTAAATGACATGTCTAGCATTTTCACAGCAGAACTTTACGCCATTAATAAAGCACTAGAATATATATTAGAAAGTCGCGATAGGAAATCTACCATCTATACAGATTGCAGAAGCACGATGGATGCCATGTATGACCGTAAAATATTATGATTCATTTGGATTTCCGGGCAGGCTGGAATTGAAAAGAACGAAGCCGTTGATAAAGCCGAGGAAAAATGCTGCTTTATCACCAAATAAAGAACAATTCAACACGTCGACAGACGAATGGGAGGCGATTCCATCCACCAATAAACTGAGAAGTATTAAATCCTCAACAAAGAAATGGTGGACATCTTGCCGAGAATCTCGGCGAGAAGAAGTAGTACTCGCCAGACTGCGTATTGGCCATATAATAACACACTGTTTCGAGGACAAAGGTAGCCACCAATGTGTCATGTTTGTAACACTCCATTAACTGTTACAACATATTTATAGTAGAATATAAGAAGTATGAAGCAGCTCGAACGAATCTAGGGATATCTGGTAGCATAAAGGAGGTATTGAAAGATGATTTAGATAATGTGAATAAAATTTTGCAATATCGCTAAAGCAAATATCACTATTCCAGAATATTTAAATCTATATATATCTAGGTCGTTTTGAACATTAGTATAGAGAAAAGCATGGTTTGGGTCGTGTATATAATATACTTAGTCCATACATGGGAAAAATAAGAGCAGAGGAATATCGCGTACTCTACTCTATTGTGTACTTAGGATATATGAGTGTGAAGATTGAAGAATGAATGTCAGATGTAGATTTAGAAAGAATGTAATGACGTTTGTTAAAAAAGTCCAGTACAGGAAGAAGGTTAGTTTAACAAATTAAGGATTAATACAGTAGGTGCAAAGGACCTCAGCTCAGTGGTAGCGCGCTGGACTAGCAATGCGGAGATCACTGGTTCGAATCCAGCCGTGCTACCTTTAGATTTTCTCTTCCTAGGAGCCCCTACAGCTCACTGTCCGGAGATGGCCAGGAAAAAGCATGTGTACGCATCTCTAATGGTGGGGGCCAGTTCAAGCAAGATCTGTAATTAATGAGGAGTTGGATCAATGTTCTCCGTTACAGACAACACTGTCCGGAGGCCGGCAGTGCACTGAGAAGGCTCCGGGCGAAAATTACCACAGATGTTGAGACGCCTTAAATAAATGAAAAAAAATAAAATGAAATACAAATAAAAATTACAATTATCGGTATCCGTGAAAAACTAGAACTAGTAAGCCATTTTTATGGTATATTAAAAAAAAAAAATCATTTTTAAAAGCTGCACTGCGATTAGAATAGATCTCATCCCAACCTATAGCATCCCTTGCAGATTAATTTCCTCAAGGAATCTAAGAATCTAGAAAGATTATATTATATCCACCTCCAGCATCTGGTAGGTGCCCAAGCTTCTAAACCTTCCTTGGTTAATAGCATCGCAGTCCGTCAGAACGTGTAGTGGAGTCTCCTCCATCATCCCCACCGAATTTGCAGTTAGTATCACTTATCAAGGCCCAGTAGTTCCCATCTGGGTCTGCAATGCTTTGTAAGGAAATCCGTTCAGGATGCAAAGCCTATTTTTATTCAGATTGATCCACCCCCTCAGCCTCAGACCTTTTTTCCAGTATCACACGTGTACAGGCCGGTCTTAGCCGGACTCAGTTCTGGGACAGTTCTCCGGAGCAATGCTCAGTAACTTCCTTTTCATTTCTGAGTTCTTCTCGATGAGACTGGTCGCTTATGCCACAATAAAAGGGTCCTGGCCCCAAATATTCAGATTCTGGGAAGAAAAACCAAAAACAAAAAAAATCTGGTGTGAAACACTCACAAAACTTTCTCTTACTCCAGTTTTCAAAATTGTATCTAATTAACAAATTTTATGGGTTGTCTACCAAATTTGATGAAATTCTTTGGAGTTCATCGAAAACTGGATATGTTCAGTAAAAGCGCACTTCTGGTTTACTAATTTTCTTGAAACTCGGAATTTTGGCCATATATTTATTTATAATTAATTTTGTTCGGATGGTAGAATTGTATAATCAACTATGGTAGCCCATTAGAAAAAAACATAACCCCACCCCTGCCCCAAAAGCCCCTTTAAAGGAATTCACCAAGAGAAATGTTTCAAATAAAAGTTGTAGCTCTTTATATGTGTAGTTCACATTCCTACTTTAAAGAAAATCGTTGGAGCCGTTTTCGAGAAAATACCAGAAAACTGAAAAATACATTTCAGTAAAAATGAACTTCCGGTCATCCGATTTTTTCAAACTCGAAATTTCAACAACACATTTAATTTTAATTAATATATTTAAATGACAGAATTGTATAATAAACTGAAATAGCACTTAAGAGGAAAACCTATCCCCACCCTTCCCCAAAAAGTGCCCTTAAATTAATTTTCCCAGAGAAATGTTTTAAATAAAAGTTGTAGATCCTAGTTTGTGTAGTTGATATACCAAGTTTGAAAAAAAAAATCGTGGGATCCATTTTTGAGAAAATTCCAAGAAAGTAAAAAAAATACCAGAAAACTGAAAAATACTTTTCAGTAAAAACGCACTTCTGGTGTTCTGATTTTCCTTCAAACTCGGAATTATAACAACATATTTAATTCTA
Organism: Triatoma infestans; assembly: GCA_011037195.1. NCBI lineage: Eukaryota > Metazoa > Arthropoda > Insecta > Hemiptera > Reduviidae > Triatoma > Triatoma infestans. Next base: position 28,403 of record JAAEAF010004881.1, read on the forward strand.
ATTAATATTATTCAGCTAATAGAATTGTGTAATAAACTGAAATAGCACTTTAGAGGACAACTCACCCACCCCCTCTAAATGCATTTTTCGGTAAAAATGTTTCAAATAAAAATTGTAGATCTTTGTATGTGTAGTTGATATCCCAAGTTTATAGAAAATCGTTGGAGCCATTTTTGAGAAAATTGCAAAAAAGTAAAAAAATCCAACTAGTAAAGTGGTAATTTCGGTTGAGGAATTGTGACCGCTGACCTACTGTCAGATCCCATGGTGATATCAAAACGGAATATCAAGTTTGAACTTTCTACGATTTTTCATTTTTGAGCTATGCTGTTCGCATACATACATACACACACACACACAAACACACACACACACACACACAGACCTTTTGCTAAAAAACCACTTTTTTGAACTCCGGGGACCTCCAAAACGGTTATTTCCGGTGAAAACTCGATATCGAAAAATTTGACACGATTACAATACTTCCTCTTACTAGGAGTAAGAGAAAGTAAAGAAATAAAAATGTATCATACTCCTAAACTTAGAATATTATTTACTTTCTGATACTTCGTCTTCTATCTATGGTGTAGAGATTTCATAAGGTACAATTAATGCCTTGCTATAATCCCAAAGATTTGAAGAAAATCGGTTAACGGAAGTTTGACTTTTTTATTATAGGTTTTTGTTTTGTTTTTTTAATTTTTTGAAGACGATTCTTGAAAAATTGATTTTAAGATTTTCTGTTGGAGCTTTGAGTAATGCTGAAATTTAAATTCAGAATTTAAAGGTGACATTCATTACTGGATAGTATTTTCTTTAATGACAGTTTTATCGCGATTTTCTCCCCAAAAGGCTTCAACGATTTTACTAATACCGTTTTTTTCTTATCTATCCTGCTATAATCTTTCAATGACTGTTACTTGAACACAAAGTGGTACAATTTAAGTTTAGAAGTTTATTGGAAGAAAAGAAGTTTATTAGTTTTTGTTTAAAGTTTAGTTGAGTTTTTTCTTCAAAGCTCAACAATATACAAAGTTGAAGGAAATAGCTGTTTATCAAATATAGAGAAAAGTACTAGTTTTACAGTCCAGTTCAGATATTAAGTTGAACTCAAGTGTAAACAGCTTTTTATTCAACTATTGAATATTAAATTTTTCCTGCATCACCCTAATTGGTTTAGAAATATGCTTATGAATAAATTTATCGCTTTTTCACTTCATTTCCATTCTATAACATTTTAAGAAATAATTAAATATAAATAACAATTTATTTAAAAAGGCTTAATTAAAAAAAATATTTCTTATTTATTTAAAAACAATAAAAATTATAGGGAAGGGATTAGCTCAGTGGTAGCGTGCTAGACTAGCAACGCGGAGATCACTGGTTCGAATCCAGCCGTGCTACCTTTAGATTTTCTCTTCCTAGGAGCCCCTACAGCTCACTGCCCGGTGATGGACAGTGTTGTCTGTAACGGGAGAACACTGTTCGGAGGATGGCAGTGCTCTGAGAAGGCTCCGGGCGCAAATGACCACAGATGTTGAGACGCCTTAAATAAATAAAATAAAAAAAATTACAATTATCGATATACGAGTACGTCAAAAACTAAAACTACTAAGCCGTTTTTATGGTGTATTTAAAAAAAAAAAAATCATTTTTAAAAGGTGCACTGCGATTAGAATAGATCTCATCCCAACCTATAGCATCTCTTGCAGATTAATTTCCTCAAGGAATCTAAGAATCTAGAAAGGTTATATTATATTTTACTGGGTGTACTTGATAATGAACCATTTACAGCCTGAATTAGTTTATTTAATATATGTTATGAAATAAACATTTTTTTCTATCTTAACGTTTCGGCATTTCACTTGCCATTTTCAAAAGATGTATTATAATATATTTGTATTTCATTATCATTATAATATATATGATTTGATAACATATATTAAATAACTAATTCAGGCTGTAAATGGTTCAATTTATCAAGTACACTCAGTAAACTATATTCAAAAAACAGCCAATAAATCATACTACAGTCTACGTTATATTATATCCTCCTCCAGCATCTGGTAGGTGCCCAAGCTTCTAAACCTTCTTTGGATAATAGCATTGCAGTCCGTCAGAAAGTGTAGTGTCTCCTCCATCATTTCCTCAGAATTTGCAGTTACTATCACTTGTTAAGGCTCAGTTTCTTCTGTAGTTCCCATCTGGGTCTGCAATGCTTTGTAAGGAAATCTGTTCAGCATGCTAAGCCTATTTTTATTCAGATTGATCCACCGCCTCAGCCTCAGACCTTTTTTCCAGGATCACAGATGCCCAGGCCGGTTTTAGCCGGCCTCAGTTCTGGGACAGTTCTCCGGAGCAATGCTCAGTAACTTTCTTTTCAATTCTGAGTTCTTCTCGAAGAGACTGGTCGCTTATGCCACAATAAAAGGGTCCTGACCCCAAATATTCAGATTTTGGGAAATTTTCCCATGGTCCCTAGTGTTGTTTAAGTAAAGAACGTATATTAGGCTTAATGCCTATTAATTTCTTTAAGATACATAGCTCACCTTTTAATTGTCACCGCTAAGGAAGAATATTGAAATCGGACTGTTACCGCTAAAACCGTCAATCAATGAGATTGCACAATACTTGTAAAGGTCTACGCGTTTGATCCAAACATAACAAATAGTCATTCGCTCTACAATATCCGAACAAAACCGTACTTCCACTCTATTGGAAAAGGTATTATTCTTTGCTAATCTGTAGGGTAGAGAGTAGTGGGAAGAATGGACTCTGAAACCTGAAAAGGGAGAATTCGCAGGTTGTCATGATAAATAAAGCGTAAAAAAAAATATCAGAGATATTTTAGATGATCGCATTTACATTGATTTTGCGCTATGCAAGTCTTTGATACAGTTAATCAACACTTATGGGCGAACGCACGAAACCTGTCCATGACCACCAATTGAAGCAGGCGATTACAGAAGCAGGGAACTTTTTTTAATTTTTTATTGATTATATGTTGTGGTTGGTCCCGCAGAACTGGAAAGCATCAGAGATATTTTCCATGATAGCCTGCTTCTTTTTGTGGTCATGGACTGGTTTCGGGCTTCCCCCATCATCAGGATTACTTGTTTTTGTCAAAACAGTGTGATAACTTAGACTTGCACAGAGCAAATTTAGTTGATACTTGTGTGTGTATATGTTAGTGTAACCTATGAACGTATCAACTAAATTTGCTCTGTGCAAGTCTAAGTTATCACACTGTTTTGACGAAATATCCTGATGATGGGCGAACGCCCGTAACCGGTCGATGATCACAAAAAGATGCAGGCTATAACGGTAAATATCTCTGATATTTATTATATGATTAGGAAAGACAGTGTGTTTATTACACTTTAAGAGAATGCTGCACGTCTAAATTTGATCATAATGTACTTGTGTTGTGTAGTTGAATAGTTTTTAATATATGTTGATTGCTTTTGATGCTGCTGGACATGTTGAGTCAAAGATGACGAAACCTCGGTTGAATAGATCTGTATTTTTCTTGTATTGACCACTTGATTTTAAATTTTCAGACGCAGGAGATTGGGTTTGTGGTCATTAGACTTCTGATTTCCGTTTTTTTTAAATTATTTATTTTATGATTAAGACAGACGCAGACTTTTCTACACTTTAAGAAAAACCACCGTCTAGATTTGATCATAATGTAAACGGCTGTTAAGCTCCGCCCATTGCCAAAATTTTCTAGTAGCTGTGACGTCATTTAACTCCGCTCACAGGTACCATAACTAAGTTGCTGAGCTATAGTTACGTTGTGTAGTTGAATCATTCTTTATAATATTTTTTATATATCATTGTTGTCTTCCATCTGCCCCTTGATATTGCTGCAATGTCCATGTTGAGTCGAAGATGACCGAACCCTAGTTGAATAGATCGTGTTTTTTCTTGTATTGACCAACCGATTTTAAATCTTCAGAGGAAGGGAATTAGGATTTTGGTAATTAAATTAAAACTTAATTTAATCACCACAAACCCAATCACTACGTCTGAAGATTGAAAAATATGCATGTTAAGACGGATAAAATATAGATGTTATCCAAAATGCGGATACTACATATTCAACAGATATTATAATTATATATATATTAATAATTAATTTAAGGGAAGGGAACAGTTAAGTGGTTAGCGTACTGGACCGCATCCGGAGAACCCGGGTTCGAGTCCAGCTGTGCTAACCTTAGATTTTTTTTTTCCTAGGAGCCTCTACAGCTCATTGTCCGATGATGGACAGTGTTTCTATAACGAGAGAACACTGTTCGGAGGCCGGCACTGCACTGAGAAGGCTCCGGGCGCCAATGACCATAGATGTTGACGCGCCTTAAAAAAAAAAAAAATTAATTAAAGTTATACTAGATCCGCGTTGTTTATTACATTGAATTGACTGTTGATTTTACTAAAACAATAATTGACTGTTTTACCTCATTAATCCCCTGATTGTAATGCAAAGACTGAACATTTGTCCGTGGCCTTTTACACACATATTTACAGTAAATTGTACTCACGCGTTGGTCTAGTGGCTAGCGCACTCGCCTTTCGTGCGAGAATTTAGGGTTCGATTCCCGTGTGGGCAAAGTCAGTGTTGAAGCAGCATCGTGATTAAAAGTGGGTAGCTACAGTTAGTAGCGCCCTAGGTAGCGAAGGCCGGAACTAAACGGCGTGGAAACTGCGGCGTGCTTATCACACGCCCCTCTATTCAAATCGCCTTGGCCCTTCATGGGCTGTTGCGCCATAGGTTTTTTTGTTTTTTTTATCGACAGAAAAATTTTGAAAATCTTATATAATTAAGAAACTGCATGGAAAATGAAAGTAAAAAAAAAAAATCACTGAGGAAAAGACCCCAGATTTTGGAGAAAAAACAAATAAGCAAATAGAGATTATAATTATGTTGTAGTTATTAGAAAGGCGATAAAGCAAATAGTCTGAGATAGGATTGAAGAAGCTGATTACTACAGAAGAACATACAGGGATGTACAGAGAGGGGAAGCTAAGGAAAATCTTCAAGAATAGAAGCGGTAAATATATAATACAACATACAATGTGGTTTTTAACCCACTGTCGTATCCTTCCTATTTCTTGTACTGATACAAGTTGGCGGCAATAACTGGGAGTGGATAAGAATGATGGAGAGAAGGTAGCGGTGGTGTAGAGAGGGTGGTTTGGAGGCGGTGAATGTTGGCTATATAAGCCAGCCAACAACCCGGAGGCGGCCCACATCTCCCACAGATTCTGTCCAAGATACTTCATTTTGTGTAATACCATACGCTAAATACAAGGTAAGTTCCTCTTCTAATATAATTGCTTCTTTTTTTTTGAACTGCACGACGTCATTATATATTTTATTATTTATTTTTTCGTAAATAAAAAAAAATATATAAATATGTATTTTTATTATCAGAAATATTTTTTTAAATGATGAGTTTTTTTTTAAATTTTATTCTCTGGAATAATAAAATCAATTTATTTAATTTCTAGAGAACAAATATATTAAGTAGGTCATTACGACGAATATTTAATAAAAAAAATAAATAAATAAATAATTTTTTTTAACATTCAAAATAATATTAATGAATCAAAAAAAAAAAAAATAATAAAGAATTGTTCAAAGTTTCTTATTTATTTTCATTCATCAAAATGAAATTTTGAGAATTTATATTTGAATATTGTTTTATTTTATTTTAATCTATAAATATCAGTGCCTTCTAAATGCGCGTGTTTTACATAAACTGGAGGAAGCAAAATATTTGAAAAGTTAAAAAAAAAAAAAAAAAAAAAAACATTATACGTATTTATCTAATCCAAGTTTTTTTTCTCTCTCATTAAATGAATGATTATAGAATGATTATATATATAGAATGATCCCATTTTTATGAACTTTATTTTACATTATTTCTATTTTTCATATTACGTCTTAAGATTATATAATCAACTATTTATTGGTTTATTAATAAAGAATATGAAGATATTGTAGGACGTCATTTAGGAAGTAAAAATTCTTAGAAATGTTAATTACTATTATTTTGCTTCTAGAAACCCCATAGGTACGAAATAATTCTTTCTAGTCCTATGGCAAGTACAGGATGATACGTTTCTTTCTTCTCCTCCTAATGGCGTACAAACAGAAGATAATTAAGTTGTTTTTTTTTTTGTTGAGGAAATACTTGCAATCCGGTCAGATTTTCGACATTGATTTCCGGCAGTCTTTGTAAGTATTGAGGCCTCTCTGGTGTACATAAAAAAAAAAAAAAAGTTTCTAAGCAGGCATATGAATCACGTTTATCACCAAGAGGGTCAATTTAAGTATAATACATCAGATTGTCAGGCGTTTGCCCCTCCCCCCAAAAACGCTCGAAATAAAGAGGAAGTAGATTCTTTTTTATTAACAGTGCAATTACAACCAAATTATAAAAATACATACGTATTAGTTTTTTCTTTGTGAAAAAACGCAACAACATTTTTCATTGGACCAATCTTTTTAAAATTTGAGTTAAATTTACTCAGCTTTAAGCTTAAATTGACTAGCACTTGCTAAACTTTTTAAATTTTGGATCATTCAAAGCTTTTCATTATTTTTTAAAAATTGAAAATATTTTGTTCATACAAAAATGTATTAAAAAACAAAAAAAAAAACATAACTAAAATATGCCTACTTGCAAAGCAGGACTTGGCATTCAAGAAATTCATATATTTTTCTTTCAAAATAGAATATAGGAGAGAAAGTTAATTATAGGATTTTTTGATAAACAAAATATCCTTATTACTTTGTACTCTAAAATCTTGAGGAATTTTAGCTCGTTATAATTACTATGGATCACAAAATTAAAGAGTTTTAATTGGACAAATCTGACTGTCCTAAAAAAAAAAAAAAATGCGTATAAAAAATTTCGCAATAGTTTAACGTATAAATAATAATATAACAAATAGAACTGTTAATTTCTTCTTTTTTTTTTTTTTTTTAATTTTACTTATATTTATTTAATTCATTTTTATAATTATAATTTTATTATAAAATTAAATCCAATATTGTAATATAGGATCGCAAACTTGGCGGGTCTTGCCGATATGCCGCTGTTTAAGGAATAATATCAACACGTGTGTCTGTCTATATGTGTGAATATTGTATTAAACAAAAGAAAGACAGCAAAAAAAAATAAAATAAAAAAAATCTTGATATTTCATCAAGAGAATCAAATGGATATCTGAGTTTATTTCATGGGAATCAAGGGAACATAAAGGTTTCGGACAAAAATCATTTACAATTTCTTTCAAGCACAAGGAACTACTTGTGGATCAGATTTATGAAAATTGTCTTCATAAATCCAGGGCTTCCAGGTCTTCTTATTCCAAAAAATGATTTTTCAACAATAGAGTGTATGTGTATGGGTGGTGTGTGTATTTTGTTTATACAGGGTGTCCCAAGCTATATGGATAACGACTTTTTTTCGGAAACTAAGATAGCTAGAAAAAATTTGTTTTTTGTTAGAAAACCAAAATTTAATTTGCAAATTTGTTTTGGTGCTTCCAGAAGCGAGATACAGGTACTAACTTCATTTTTTCAAATGTGGAGATGTGGTTTTTATTTAAGAAATAGATTCCTCTATTTTTTGTAAGAAAAATTTACTTGAACGGTTTTTTTTCTATGAGTGATATTTTACAAGTTATGAATGAAAACATGATTCTTATAAGAAATTTCAAAATGATATTATAACGGTTTTTTTTATTGAATAAGAAGAAAAGTACTATTTTATTATAAATTTTACTCCTCATTAATTACAGATCTTGCTCGCCAGTTTAAATCTGGCCCCCACCAGTTTAAAGATGCATACACATGCTTTTTCCTGCAGATTGTACCTTATGACCAAAGAAATACATCTCTAATGGTGGGGGCCAGTTCGAGCAAGATCTGTAATTAATGAGGAGTAAAATTTATAATAAAATAGTACTTTTCTTCTTATTCAATAAAAAAAAACCGTTATAATATCATTTTGAAATTTCTTATAGGAATCATGTTTTCATTCATAACTTGTAAAATATCGCTCAAAGAAAAAAACTGTTCAAGTAAATTTTTCTTACAAAAATTGAGAAATCTATTTCTTAAATAAAAACCACACCTCCCTATTTGAAAAAATAAAGTTGGTGCCTGTATCTCGCTTCTGGAAGCACTGAAACAAATTTACAAATTAAATTTGGTTTTCTAACAAAAAACTACGGGACACGTATTTTTTTAGTTTTTTTCTAGCTATCTTAGTTTCCGAGAAAAAGTCATTATCCATATACCTTGGGACACCTTGTATATATCACTTGCATAAATCAAAAAACGAATATTCATAGTATGTCAAAACTTTATTTAAAACTTAGCAGATTATTCGCCAAAAAGATTTTAATCAAATACGATTAACCGGAAGTTCATTTCACCATTTTTTTTTTTTTTTAACTTGTAATAAATATTAAACATATAATCTTTTATTGGAAATGATTTTTCAGGTAAAAATAGGAAATGGTATGCGGGAAAAGCTGTGAGGATTAGATATTCTTCGAAAATGCTTATTTTTACTTATTAAATTAAAGAAATACGGAACAAGTAAAAGTGAAAGCCGATTAAATGCTTTATATGATATATTAATTTTTGAAATATCTTTCTGAGGCCTTTGATTTTACAATGTGAACTCCGATACTTTAGATTTCTTTCAGAAGTGATTTTTCATTGTATTGTATATTGTATGTTTCCAGCATCAATTAAAAATACGGGCAATTACGTAAATGTATTTTTTTGCCAAATTCTAAATGATCGATATTTATCAATTAAAATTTAAGAAGCGCATTAATTTCATTCGATTATTTCATTCTAGTGAGGTTGTCAATTCATGAAAATACTTAAATACGATCTTTAAAGGAACGACAACTTTAAAGTTATGCAATCGTGTCAAATTTTCAATATTGAGTTTTCACCGGAAACATATGTTTTGAGGTCCCCTGAGTACAAAAAAAGTGGTTTTTACCAAATGTTCTGTGTGTGTGTCTATGTTTGTGCGCGTGATCTGTCAAAATTCCTCAACTTTACTGACTTTTTTTTTTTTCACTTTTTTATTTTTTGCAATTTTCTCAAAAATAGCTCGGACGATTTTCTTTAAATTTATTATATCAACTACCCATACAAAGATCTACAACTTTTATTTGAAACATTTCTCCGGGAAAATGTATATCAAAAATGGAAAATGTATATCCAAGAAAATGTATTTAAAAAAAATATATATCATCTATAAAAATGTTTGAAATAAAAGTTAATGAATATAAATTAAAGAAAATTGTAGTGAATAAAGTGGAAACTAAATTGAAAATTTAAGCTAAACAACATTGCTATGCCCCATCCTCATGGCAACTTTTTACTTTCTCTTATCCTGCCCGCAAGCGGTATCTGTTGCATGCAGTTACTTGGGGAGTAGCGACCAGGGTTACCACAGCTTAGTACTCCTTGCACTTCGTCAGAACAGTACACAGTACACTTAAACTGCATACACTCTACTCTTTACAGACAAGGACTATCACAAACTTCGTCGCTAGTTAATTGGCCTAAGCCAAGGGAGACCCGTCGTAGTATTGGGATTCTTCAGGGATCCAATACCTGATGGAGGTTTTGTAGAACGGATGTTCAGAGAAGGAATCTGATCGGGTGCTATGGGCAATAGCCTGCAGCACCCAGGGGGCATAGCACAATAAATCGAAACTGGTGGCGGTGAATTGGCCCCCCTTCAAAAAAAAAAAAACAACATTAAATGTTCCTTCTCGGTGGAAATGAGTAGCCACGCGGAGGCCGTAGGTTCGAATCCAGCTTGCTGATCTAAGATTTTCTCTTCCTAGGAGCCTCCTCAACTCACTCACTCAACTCGTCCAGTGATGGGCAGTGTTATCTGTAGCTAGAGAACACTGGTTGGAGGCCGGCAATGCACCAAGAAGGCGCCGCGGACACAATAGATCCTTCAGGTCGCAGTGCAATAATTCCCTTCAACAATCTACAATCTGCTCCTAGTAAGAGGAAATATTGTAATCGTGTCAAATTTTAAAATATCTAGTTTTCACTGGAAATACATGTTTTGGAGGTCCCCTGAGTCCAAAAAAACAGTTTTTAGCAAATATTCTGTGCGTGTATGTGTGTGTCTGTGTCTGTGTCTCTGTCTGCGTGCGTGACATCTGTCAAAATTCCTCAACTTTACCGAATGTTTGTTGTATTTTCTCAAAAATAGATCCAACGAATTTCTTTAAATTTAGTATATCAACTAACATATAAAGATCTACAACTTTTATTTGAAACATTTCTCCGGGAAAATGCATTTAATGGCACTTTTGGGCGAATGGTGGGATTATGTTTTCTTCTAAAGTGCTATTTCAGTTTATTATACAATTCTATCATTTTAAATAATATTAATTAGAATTAAATATGTTGTTGAAAATACTGAGTTTCAAGAAAATTAATATACCGGAAGTGTGTTTTTACTGAACAGTTTTTTTTTTCCAGTTTTTATAATTTTCTCCATAAGAACACTGGCGAATTTCATTAAATTTAGTATTGTAACTATAAACATTCAATTACAATTTTGAAAATTGGAGTAAAAGAAAGTTGTGTGAGTGTTTCACACCAGATTTTTTATTCATCAAGTAATCTATTCATAAATACTAATAGAAAATCTCTTTAAATTTTACTCAAACACAATCCAGACTTTTAAAACAGGGAGAAAAAGTAAGTGTGAACCAAATCACACGACCTTGTTTTATCAATTGATCAATTTTCTACAAACCTAAAATGTTTGCTGAATTTTTAGTTGTGTACAATATATTGCATGATTATAGCGGGTAACTACTATAATTAAATGACTCTTTTAATGAAATATAACGTTCAAGTCTTCGAAACCAATTGATCAATTTTCTAATGAAGTTTCAAACAATAAAGTGATAGGTCTAAATATTATGTATAGTTAGTATACTAAGTTTAAAGTATTGATATCTCAAATAAAGTCTTGGTAAACTAGAAAAAAAATCTGGTGTGAAACACTCACACAACTTTCTCTTACTCCAGTTCTCAAAATTATAATTGACAAATTTTACAGTTTGTGCACCAAATTTAATGAAATTCGCATAAACTGAAAAAAATCGTTCAGTAAAAGTGCACTTCCGGTTTACTAATTTTCTTGAAACTCGGAATTTTGGCCATCTATTTATTTCTAATTAATTTTGTTTGGATGATAGAATTGTATAATTAACTATGATAGATAGCACTTTAGTGAAAAACATAATCTCAACCCTACCCTAAAGTGCCCTTAAACGAATTTTCCCAGAGAAAAGTTTTAAATAAAAGTTGTACATCTTTGTATGTGTACTTTATATATGATGTTTCAAAAAAATTGTCGGAGCCGATTTTGAGAAAATCTTGAAAAAGTGAAAAAAAAAAATCATTTAATAAAGTGGTAAAGTAAAACACACTTTCCAGGCATCCGATTTTTGTTGCAAACTCGAAATTTGAACAACATATTTAATTCTAATTAACATTATTTAGATGACAGAATTGTATAAATAAACTGAAATAGCACTTTACAGGAACCCGTAATCCCACCCTCTCCTCCAAAAGTACTTTTAAATGAATTTTTCTGGAGAAATGTTTCAAATAAAAGTTGTAGCTTTCTCTGTTAAGTGTAATTGTTGTAACAAAGTTTCAAGAATATCGTTGTAGCCATTTTTGAGAAAATCGCAAAAAAGTAATAAAAAAAACAACTAGTAAAGTGGTACTTCCGGTTGAGGAATTTTCGCAGATAGCGTACTGTCAGATCTCATAATGAAACCTAAATGGAATAATCAAGTTTCATCTTTCTACAGTTTTTCTATTTTGATCTATGTGGTTCACATATGTACACACATACACACAGACAATTTGCTAAAAAAAACAACACTTTTTTGTACTCAGGGGACCTCAAAACAGATATTTCCGGTGAAAACTCGATATCGAAATTTGACACGATTACAATACTTCCTCTTACTAGGAGTAAACAGGAAGTAAAATTAAAAAAAATAAATACGCACTTCCGGTTAATCTGTATTCTTCAAACATGGAATATCAACCATCATCTTTAATTATCCATAGATTGTTGTATGAATGGTAGAAGCATAGGATGGTAGAGAAAAGACAGAAATCAATTTATGTTTCTAAATGATGTCAATATTTAGAAATCGTTTAGGAGACATTTTCCAAGAACAACGCTGGGAGATCAAGTGGCCTTTCAAATACCGGTCAACAGATTTTTGAGTGAACTTTTATTTGGGACTATATTTGCCGTACCAAAGTGAAATATCAATTTTTTTGATCTTTTTCTAATATATTTTCTTTTTTCTTTTTTTTTTGAGCTAAGCTTTTCACACATACACACTTTTATATATATATATATATATTTACACCTACAGATTTATTGTCATAAGTAAATTTGATGAAAGCAATAAATAAGACAAAACAAAATAAATAAAATAAAATATAAATGAGCGGAGAAGTCACCCAATGGTGGACACTCCTTACGAGTTTAGTTACTTTCATCCATTAAGAGAGATCACGAGGCCACATTCGCCGCAGACGTCTGGAAGGATTATCAGCGATGTCCGGGATGAGAATCGACGAACGAGAAGGTTGCAGCGAGAGGATAAAGGTTTGTGAAATTTTTTATAGCGGATTTTGATGATATCTTTAAGGAAAGGGATAGTGAGGTTATTGTGGATAGTTAAATTTGATACGTAATAGGGAACATTAACTATGGTTCTAAAGATTTTGGATTGTTGGGATAGGGATACGTTGGAGGTTTGAACGCCTGGTTGAACCCCACAGTTCAAGTCCGTGTGGTCCATATTGGTTTAAGAAATGATGTATATACTTATTAATCGTTTGTTTTCCAATAAAAGTCGTGATCTGTTATATACAAGTCTTTTAACAAGTCTGTATCATATAGTGAGTTCCTGTCTTTTGACTCGTGTATGGGGATTCCAAGTTAACCTTTTGTCAAATATACAGCCCAAGATAGCGGACGACATCAACAGCCTGGAAGAGGGATATGGTTATAGAATAGAAATGTGAAGGTGATTTGCTGGAATCTGCTTTCGTTAATTTGGATTTTCCATTTTTTGAACCAGGTTTCTATTTCAGTTAAATGACTTTGTAGGTTTCTATATGAAATTGACAGGATCAGGATGAGGAGAGGGAATTGCAGTGTCATCTGCATAGGTTGTGAGAAGGGTGTCGGTATGGATAGGAATATCTGCAGTAAATATTGTATAGAGGATACTGCCCTGAGGCACACTTGTCTCATAGGGATGGACACATACACACATTTTGAAAAACCATTTTTAGTATTAGAGAACCTTAGAAATAACTAATATTCAACGATCATTCAACTTCGAAACTATGAAACGATCACTGTACAACAAAAGAAAAAATTGCTAATTGTCTTTAATACTTTGTTTGTGGGAGTAAGACTTTCCCGCCCATACAAACATTTTCTTGGAATGGTTCCACTCAAGGATTTGATGCTTACACTCCGGCTCAAAATGGTGTATCCATGTTTCATCATAGTTACAATTGTACTGAAAAATTCTTTTGCAATTAAACATCGTTCTTTCAACTGTTGACTGACTTGAAACCTGGTTTCTTTGTGGGCGTCCGTAAGTTGTCTTGAAACCCATCTCGCACAAGTTTTCTTATAATGCAGCTTATTCTGAATAATGTTTGGACAGTTCCAACATTCGCGTGCACTTCTTCAGCTATCAGTTCAACAGTAATACGCCTGTTGTCCTGAATTAACGCGTTAATGCGAGATTCGAGTAAGGAAGTTACAACTTCAACCAGTCGTCCACTTCGTTGGTCCTCACAGACACTTACACGGCCACTTTTAAACTGTTCTACCCATGTGTAAACGTTCGAACCGTTCAAACAATTATTCCCGTACACTTCCAACATTCTTTCGTGGATATCACTACCTTTGATACCCTCTGCAACTAAAAATCTAATCACTGAGCGATATTCTTCCGAGGTGCAATGCTCGAGCGGACTCGCGATTATTAACTGAATACTTTTGAGGTTATGCTTACTAAATTCTATCGAACAGCTGATGAGAAACTAAGTACAAGGATGCCAATTTGATGCACTGTAACTATTGTCTTGATTAAACAAATCGTTTCTGAGCTACAGCGGTTTGTCTCGTTACTTATTGAATGACCCTCGTACATACGTATGTAACAGCGCGGCTGAATAACAAAAAACCTGACATTCCGTTTCGGTATCTGTAATTGATATCCGACAAAAACTTACCTGTAAAAAATACCTCAACCGGAAGTACTATTTTATGATTGGATTTTTCAGTATTTTTGCGATTTTCAGGAAAACGTCGAACACGATTTGCTAACTACCACACACCAAGGGCTACAACTTTTATTTCAAACATTTCTGTGGGAAAATTCATTTAAGGGGGGAATGAGGTGGGGTTATGTTATCCTCTAAAGTACTATTTCAATCTATTATATTTATAATTGTGTCATTTAAATAGAATTAAATATTTTACCAATATTCTGAGTTTAAAAAATATAATAAAATCGATTGACTGGAAGTGTGTTTCTTTTCTTTCTTTTTTAAAAAAAATTTAAGGCGAGTCAACATCTATGGTCATTGGCGCCCGAAGCCTCTTTCTCAGTGCACTGCCGGCCTCTGGACAGTGTTCTCTCGTTACAGACAACACTGTCTATCGCTGGAGAGTGAGCTGTAGAGGCTCCTAGGAAGAAAAAAAATCTAAGGGCACCACAGTTGTACTCGAACCCGGGTCCTTCGCGTGGGATTCCAGTACGCTAACCACTTAGCTATTCCCGTTTCTGTTGTAATAGTTTTTTTAATATAAAATAATTTTTTAATAGTTTTTTTCCAGACTTGTAACCGGGCTTGGGCGAAAAATGACAAGTGGTTTAGAATGGGGCTGGTGAGAGATGGTAGATGTCGCTGTAGCGAAGAGGAGACCGCTGAACACATAGTTTCAGACTATGAGCTCTATAAAGATCTCCGCACAAAGTTGTGACGAGGAATTGGATTTCATTTTAACCTTAGCAATGATACTCTGCCCTTGCTTCTGGAAAATGAGACGGCATATAATCTGCTCTATCGCGGCTTATGTTTTGAGGGGTCTTTCCCTTGGGTAGGCGGAGTGAATGTTTTGTGTAATAGTAATTTATTGCTTGTCTGTGGTCTGTGTGCGCTAGATCGGATAGCTGTAAAATTTAAGATGACCTCTCAGGAATATCGAGTACTGAAGGTCCCTTAGGCTAGTCTTGTATGGATGTGCAAGGTATGAATGTATTTATTGGCAGTGTGAGGTTTGTATGTGTACTGGATTATATTGTGATTAGTGTAGGATGCTTTTTATGTTCGTTTATGTGCACTTTTAAGTGCCCGTCCCTCGTTTATTTAGTGATTTAAGTATATATAGAAACAGTTCTGTTTATAGTAAAGTCGATTGCGATGGATGAATAGTTTGCGGGCTGGGATGAGGGCGAACTCTGGTACGCCCTGTAGTGTGTTTTGATAAAAAAAAAAAAAAAAAAAAATTAAAAAACGGCTCGCTCGATTTTCATTAAACTTAAGTATATCGACTATACATACAACGTGCTGCCACTTTTATTTTGAAACATTTCTCCGGCTAAATTCATTTAGGGTGATTTTTTTTTGTGAGGGAGGCGGAGTTATGATTACCACTAATTATTTTGTTATTTTATGTTGATCTTTTAAGAAACGTCGGTTTCTACCAAACCAATAACGCGATCTCAACCCGGAATCTCAAGTGTCTTTCTATTTTAGTTTATTATACAATTCTATCATCCTAAATAATATTAATTAGAATTACAAAATATTTGGACAACATTTTGAGTTTGAATTCTCAAAATACTAAATTAAGTTTAGATTTTCCAATTGTTCTAAAATAGAAGATAAACAAACATTTAATATAAATAAGTTTGAAGAATGTTTGTCATTGAAATCTGTATAAACTACTGTGAAAGAAAGTCGTATGTTTAACATCACATTATTTTTTTTTAATTGTAAACATAAATCTTACGCAAATTAATTTGATTATCTTGGAAAAAAATGTTCATATTTAATTGTGAATAGAAAATAATATTTTTATCTAAAAAAAAAAACTGTAGATTAAAATTTTTGCATCCGGAAGGAAGTTGTAAATCTTGCTGGATAAAATTGATTATTTACGAAATTAAATCGATATAATTTCCAATAAAAAAAGCTCTTTGTTTAACAGTTTTCAATCAGACTTTTATTAAAAAAAAAATCAAATAACCATAAAAAAAAAACGATTTTATGAACACTAAAAATATGAAGTAGAAATTGACAAACCTATGAATAAACAATACAGATATTCACTTATCAAATATGCAACATAGATTGTAGAGTATCAATATATTTTTCCCCTCATATATTCATACTTTTTATATAGTAAATTCCATTATAAATTCTACCATTAATAGCGTATTATTGTTAATAAACTCTATGAATAGTTAATTATTTCAAACGTTATATTTATACGCTGATGAATAATAAAATAGTAATTTCTTAGCCTATTGTAAAATAAACATTTCTCCGATGACTATATTTCCCAATGGATATCTTTAATTCAGTTTTCACAAGGCCGCTGGAAAAACTGAACTTATATTAATATAGAAACAGTATCATACTAAGGAAAATAATGCGCTTCCTTTTAAGTAAATAGATGGAAGAAAACAGATATTATCATTCAGTTTTTATTTCGAATTTAAATATATAATGGATATGAGAAGGAGTGAATTGGATATGAAAGATAAATAAACTGAAAATAATGCTAAACACTGTATCATCAAGAAGTAACACAAACTGCTAGGACATTACATGAATATAGAAATTGGTAGTGAGTGATTAGGAGTGAGTAAAGAGAAAGGTAGTAGTTGGTTGCTGACGCGTTGTAACTGCTGTATAAACTGTTGAAAGACTTCCCTGTAGGGCTAGCGCTGCAGTATATAAACAGAGGCTCCCACTTTACTCTGGCCTAAGTAGTGAGTGAGACTCTGAATTCTATGTATCTCTCTCTGCTTTAGATCCCTCTCTTCGGATCCTATTAAAAATATAAGGACAGCACGTTCCAGTGAGGATAACTTAGGAATAATCTAATTTATTCTAATCTAAAAACTCGGGGCTTCCTAGGAGGTTCAGCACTTAGACCTCAGCTGGGTCCATTGTGCACCACGTATAGACGCCTCACATCAGCCCTGTATCATTGAAAAACGCCAGGGCTGAGGCGAATGAAATTTCTGATCTTTGGTTCGAAATTGTGGACGCCAAATTTCAGGAATCGTCAGCGAGCATAGTGCACGCACTCTCCAAGAAGTTGAAGCGGTGCCTCATCTTTTTGTCCACATTTCCTGTAAAGTGGGTCCACAGAGAGAGACCCATATTATGCATATGTTTCCTTAACAGGCAATGCCCTGTAACTAGGGCAGTAATTCTCCTTAGCTCCACTTTCATTCTGTCGAGGATATAGTTTGTGCGAGTCTTTGAAGGCCCCTTCAGGAAAATCTTAGAATGTCTCAGCTCCACAATTAACTTAGGAATATATGTTATATCATTATAAATTTGGTAATTATTTCAGTTTTTTTATCTTATCAAATTTATAATTAAATAATAATAATTTTTCATAAATTTATATAAAAAATATAGGTAAAGCTAACATTAAATGGATCTTACTTCTTGGATAATCCGTAACGTCATCCAATTATTAATGTTTGTTAATGAATATTTCATTTTTTTGGAATTTTGAGCTAAAGTTTATTTTATTAAATTCCTAAACATTTTTATTTTTCATTTTTTTTTTTGTTTTTGAAAAATCGAATTTTTCATTCAGTACTAAAAATTGTAGGCTTTCAAAATGTGGTTTGCTTTCTCTCTTTAAGAGGAAGTATTCGTACTCGTGTCAAATTTTCGATATCGAATTTTCTCAGGAAAATACACTTTTTGAGGACCCTCCCCCCTGAGTCCAAAAAAGTGATTTTTTGTTTTTTTAAGAAAATGCTATGAATAGATTTTTTAATTCGAAAACGAAATAAAATTTCAAAAAGTTCAACATTGACATTCCATGCGCGTATCATTGACAGAAAACTTACCTGTCAAAATTCCTCAATCATTCATTCAGTAGTAGTATTTTACTCAATGGATTTTGCAGTTTTTTGTGTTGCCTTTTACTCCAAATCGGTTGCAACAATTTTCATTAAACTAAATATAAGGACTATTCATTCAAAACGCTACAACCTTAATTTGTAACATTTTTCCGGAAACATTTCGTTATATTTTGTTTTGTTGTTTTTTTTTTTGTAATATTTTTAACGTTACAAAAAATAAAATCAAAATGGCGGAAAAAACTTACTAAAAACAGTCATTCAGCAGGTATTAAGTTATAATATCTATCAGTTTTCTGGATTCAAATACACCATTTCTTTGTTCTCTTTGATAAACTTTGACTGTTATTGTTTAGTCGATTATTACCTAAATCTTTATTAATAACAGGGTTTTATTTTTAATTTTCTTTAGTATAGTTTTAAACTAGATCAATTATCGTCAAATTTTTTGGGGGGGTTTTGTTAAAAAATGTTTTTTTTTTTTTTAAATGAAGAAAAACAAGACATTTTAGGTGCCTAAACATGAGTATGGAGGTTTCAATCCAGATAGAATGTAACTAAACCGGAAACTTTTTTCGATGTCCGTATCGTATTTTAAGGGATGTTGGGTCATTTTTCAAAATCAGGTAAAGTGGGCGGCAACATCGAACTATGAGGATACCGGAAATAAATGTTTTAACTTATGCCGATGTATATCCCAACGCTTCCTTAAGGAAGATCAATAAATGAACAGGTATTTTTTTAAATCTACTGTAGGTAAAATATTAAAACAAAACGGTTTCTATTCAACAAGATTCGGACCACTGTATATCAATACATGCAGATCTGCAAACGATCAAAAGTAGGTCTACGACCATAAAATAAAGAAAGCTATTTACAGAAAAAAACATCTCTAAAAAACTTTACAAGTTGAAATCTTGTAACTATAAAGTTCCTTTCAATAATAAACGATATGCCCCAGCTTACTTATATCTGGGCAAACATTGTATTGGAGTAGAAAGTACTCGTCCCTCTGCAAATCATTTTCACCAGATCGCAGGTTTCTCTTTATATTCAAGTATCCAAAGCACCATTAACAGCCAGTTGATAGTTTTTACTTGATAACTTTTCTTTGGGTCTCCAGCTACTTTTATTCCATAGTTTGATTCTTGGAATCAAATACTCGTTCATCCAAGATTCGTCACATATCTATTCTTTCCACTGTATGAGTTCTCTCTGTAGTGGAATCGTTTATTGTGATTCCTATGGTATGTAGTAGATGTCTTGAAGAGGGCGGAAGTTAGTTTGGAGATTTTTGGAAGTTAGAGCTCGAATTACTAACACTGAATTTATAAAAATAGACTATATTTTTACAGTAATTTAAATGTGAGAAGTGGTAGCTATTAACATGAAATACTTAGATAATTTAAACTTAAAATAACAAATAATTTAAGATGATTAAAATAAATAAACTAAGATGCACAATTATGAAAATAAGTATAAGTAAAACCTGTATAGGGACGCGGAACTGCTGCTCGTATAATGATGTACTCGTGTATAATAATCTAACGACGTACTCGTGTATAATAATCTAATGACGTACTCGTGTATAATAATCTAATGACGTACTCGTGTATAATAATCTCCTCTTCCAGTGGGGCGAAGTTTATATTAGTGTTACTCACACACTGTCAGATGTGTAAGCAACACTCACACCAAGACATCTCTCCTAGTGTGCGACTTGGTTAGTTCAGTGACCAGTGATTTAGGTCAGTGGCCAGCTTTATCGGTGCTTGCTTTTATGTAAAGTATTGACCCTTGTATTGGGTTTCGTTTGTTTGGCCGCGGCCTTGTCTTGAAGACAGCGGCCGGCAAGGCCACTAGTTATAAATTATCCTTTATTCCTGCCATCCTTTGTGAAGATAGCAGCTGGCTGGAACCACTTTGACATTGCTATGACTTTGATATGTCATTACATCTCGAAACACTAATTCTGGTTTTCTTTGTGCTGACTCTTTTATCAGTAGAGAAATAAATTGGTACCATCTCTTACATCACATTTTTCAGCAATATTAATTCTATCTTAACTCGTCTATAATTCTTGATTAAATAATATCAATGCAAATTCAAATGACGGAGTTGAAATCTTAGATTAGTCGATCCCCCCATTATAAATCAGATATATTTGTTTGGCCACTTTTATATCTGATCAAACCCATTTTAGAATTTCGCATATGCATAAATGCTCTGTATTGCTTAAGTATTCAAGCAATAAATTTCAGACTTTTCACCCACTTAGAAACTGGAATCGTTCCACATTGTTCTTCCAAAATGCTGATTTCTAGAGGACTTGAGTGGTACGATGGATGTTATATATACTGATATAGTGACTGATCAAGGAACTGTTTTTGAAATGATCATAGCGAAACAGAATACAAAAAATATTTTTCTTATATAGATATTATTTACTTTGTAGTTTACTGCCTCTTCAATTATATGATGATCTTCGTAGAAAAGTCCGTTGTTATCGACTAATAAATGCAACTATTGCCTAAAATGTTCAGTTGAAAAGCATCATATTTTCGGACAAGCGGCTTTGCTTCGTATTTATTTTTGATCAAAATAATGATGTCATTAGTTTATTTTTCGATTGCTCCAAGGCATTTGATATTGTGCAGCATGAAAGATTGTTAGAAACTCTGGACAAAGTTGGCATCCGGGGAGTCGCTCATCAACTCATGAATTCATATCTGGGCAGCAGGAAACAAGTTGTCACATTAAGATCTTCTGATAAATGCAATATCCAAAGAGAATTTCAATCTCGGACCCTATTATCTCCTAGTGGTGTAGGACAAGGCTCTAAGTTGGGGCCACTCCTATTTATTATAGAGGTCAATGATGCACCCAGAAATAGTAGGAGAGGCAAGTTAATTCAGTATGCAGATGATATCAGCACAGTATTCACTGGAGGAATCGAGGATGATGTTGTGAATTGTGCCAATGTTGGAGCAGATGACATATTTAGATGGGCCAAAGACAAATGCATTAAAATGAATAATTCCAAGACGGTTGGTCTGTGCTACTCAGTTGCTCCAGGTGGAAAAGAGTCCTCTCCTTTAGTTAAGACTGAATGTGGCAGCATTATCTTCCCACCTACGACAAAATTTCTTGGACTCCACATCTCTGTAGATCTGCGCTGGAAAGAACATATAGGTTCACTGGCTCCTACACTTTCCAGCATAGTATATCTCTTGAAAAAATTAACTCTAATCCTCAATCTCGAGGCCTTAAAAGTAGTATATTTTGGAAAATTCCAATCAACGGCTTCCTATGGGATAATGTTTTGAGGAAACAGCCCATGTACATCAAGAATTTTCCGCATCCAAAAAAGAGCTATTCGTGCTATGGTTAAAGCAAGATCCAAAGAAAGCTGTAGGTTACATTTTAAAAATACCAAAGTACTCACAATTCCAGCTCTTTATATCTTTTCCATCTGTACGTGGTTCTATAAAATTAGAAATAATTACACCTTCAACCAATAAATATAATACTCGGAACCGTGACCAATTTCCTTTTCCTCAAGCAAACCACTCATTTTTTACATCTTCTTATTTATTTATGGGAAGGAAAATATTTAATGCACTTCCGAATGAAATTTCATCTTTGCCAACAATAAAATTGTTTAAATCTAAACTAAAGACTATGCTCCTGGATAAAGTAATATATGATTTGGATGATTTTCTTACATAGACTTGCTTTGTGTGAAGGTTATTAGATTGTTTAATGTACTGATATGTCTTGTTCATACAATTGTATGTAAAAAATGAAGATTAATAAAGTATTATTATTATTATTATTATTGATCTCTAAAGATAGTTGATTTAGCCTATCTTAACCGCAGATACCCGAACTAACAAAATGACAGAAGAGCAACGCTGGCTGATTTTTCGAAATAATGTATGTAACACAAAATCTACGAACTAAAAAGAGGAGAGAACAACTTGGACACAAAAAAGAACTGAGAACTGTATGAATTGATATGTGCCGGGCTACTTAGGAAGAGTGAATATAATGTTATTCTTTTCCAAACTTTGCATGGAAATAACAGAAAACGGAGGAATGGAAAGCCTATTTGCGAAAATCCTTGGATCCGCAACTGGTCTTGACTGATGACACATTCAACTAAGAGGTCAATCCAACCCATTTAGCGAGAGGAAGAGGGGAGGAAATAAATTCGTCCCACACACGGGAGACCATAATACATTTTTTATTTTTCTAAAGAGCAAAATGCTGGGCGACCAAATAGGTCTAAAGACCTGGAATTAAAGGTGAGACCTGGATGAGACCTCTCAGCATCCTAAAAAGTCTAAAATAAATTGATTTCTCTAAGAAATCGCAAAAATCAAAGAAGTTAGAAAAGATATATCCTTCCCCGAATCCTGGTGGTTATCCAGGATTTCCACCTCTCAGTTCTATTCTATCTCTAAATGAAAACATCGCAGTCCCATAGGAAGTATATTTGGAATCTTCTCTATCAACCCACAGGCGTGTGCTGGGTGCTATCGTTTTCTAAGTCCCCTGAACCTAAAATGTCCCTTAGAAGAAACCAGTCCATTTTGTGGAGACTATTTTTGCAAAAGGCTGCATACTTTCGATATTTTTTGGACCTGAAATGCCCATACAAATCTTAGCCAGTCTCAGACCTGAGCCGGTACGCCAAAGTAATAATACTCTCTTGATTTCCTTTCCATATTTGAACTTTTCTCAAAGATATTGATCGTTTATGCCACAAAAGGGTTCCGGGCCCCACTTGAATGTGGTCACTGCGGCCTTGCCTCGCCGGGACTATCTTTGTTATCCTTCACGCTAAAATGCCCTGACACCCTGGTATAGGTTAACTTTATTGCTTTATTCTCTAGACATGTCCATAGCATTTTCCAAGTGATGAGTGATTGGATTAGTCTTACGAATTTATGTGTTTTAATGGTGACCTGGATATTGGATAAGATCACAACTTCCAGATTCCAATATTTTCTGTCGACGACTGAAGGGACAGACTTCCGATTGCTTAAATTTCCAGCTGGAAGATGTTGGGAAATTTGATCTATATTCCGTGCAGCTCCAGCCCACAGTCCCCTAAGGGATCTCGTCCTCCATATTGAATCTGTAGAGAGTGAGAGAGAGTAAATAAAAATAAAGAAATAAAGTAAAGAAAATTTATTTTATTATTAAAAATATATTATATTTTATTTATAAGAAAAAAAAGGAAACGGAGGCTATAAATCATTTTCCATTTTTTAATATATTTTGTATAAGGTAATATGTTAAGTGGAAGGACGATCTCTCGTCCAACGCACGGCACACCTCATGTAACTACATATATCAGATTCACTAGCATACTATAGTCTGTCTCTAAGCAACATGTGTATTTAACATAGAGCCTACTTTCTCTCTCTCTATGTATATATATATATTTAAAATAAAAGCGGCCAGATTTTCCCAAGAAACAACAGAAAAAAAAGAAAGATTTCCATTTTCATCCCTCTATTATACTTTTTTAAAACAATGCCTTATGTTTTCGGTAAAAAGTGCTTTAAAAAAAATATGAAAATCTCCGTCTGCTTCCACTTGGAAAGGTTGCCAAACATTCTCAAATAATGTCATATAAAAAACTGTTTACTTTGAAAAGGTCGACAAATTGTAGACTTCATTTTTTTGTTTTTTGTTTTTTCTTCTGTAGATTTAAAAAGAATTAAAACAAATTGAAGATAATTCAAAATTTATAAAAGAAAATAAAAACGGAAATTTTATACGAATTATAATCGGGTTGTTGAAGGAGAGAAATGTTCTGGTTTAAATGAATTAACTAAATATGATTTAACACTCTATAATATGATAAATGACACTGACTGTCTGGACTTTACACTTGAAATGATAAAGTGTGGTAGAATGGAAAAGGGGTAATGACATGTAGTGTGATTGGCGTGTGACCTCAGTGGTATGAACTATTCTCTGTTCTGTCTCCCATCGCTGTATTTATATGGTTTCTCCCACTCTAGTCCGAGAGAGTGGTCCTGTCATTTTGTCTCTTTTTTTCTGCTACGAATACTTTCTTAGGATAGTATTACACGGATAAAATTCATAAAAAAAAAAAAGACTGATGTGATTTACTCACATGACTTTCTCTTATTTTACGCAGAACATCTTAAAAACCATTTTTTCGAAAAAAATATCCGCTACCAATCCCTCTGAAAAAACTCAGCAACCATTACGTCACACTTCCGGTTATACGATTCTCTTTTTATTAAACTTAGATTTCTTAACTATGCTTTTAATGTTTGAACAGAGTTTGGTGGAAGACTGTTCGTACTGGTGTTGAATGTTGTTGGTGGTGATTAAGAGTTATGTTGTAGAGTTATTTATGGGCTCTAGTGTGCTTGTTTTGTTGAATTATGATTACTTAAAGTCTTCCTTTTTTTTAAAAAATATCTTGAACGGTATTTAAATTACACTTAAGATTTCAAATTAGCAAACTAAAATACGATTTTGGTAGCTCTTGGTGTAGTAAGAGCTTAGCGCAGCTCGTAGTAGAAGCTCGTTGCTCGAAAGTTCTAGCCTATTTGTCCCTTTCCGTAAAGACTGGAGGAGAAGTGATAGAGGGGCTTAAGTAGCTGCTGAAAGTGCACGGTGAAAGAATCGTAGCGCTGAAGCGGCTGTTGTCAGCAACATGTAGTTGCCAGCGCTTATTGTGGTGAATACTCTCAACACAAAAATGTTTACACATTTCAAGTTTAAAGAAACTCTCTGGTGCTCTTTTTTTTTTAGAGACCTTCCGTGTAATCGATTTCTCAAAGTTGGAATTCTAACTAAGCCTTTTAAAGAAAAATCTTAAACATCCAGCCCTCCCTCCCTCCCAGAACCCTCCAAAAATCAGTTTTCCCAGCAAAAATGTTTCAAACAAAAGTGATATGCTGTAATATGTATGAGGATTGTAAATAAAGGATGGAGCTATTTCCGAGAAAATAGAGTGAATGAAAAAAATAGAAATCTTTGAAGTTGCACTCCGGATGTTGGACTTTGGCGGAAACATTTATGTCAGATGCTTGCTAAACTATTCATAGCCTAAACTGGTTCTTGAAAGGAAGTATCAAATTTTTGATCTTCCTGTAATTGTTCATTGTTAAGATGTTTTATTCAAATACACACAATGACAGATCATATACTGATCATTATTTTTTTTTTAACCGGGGACCTCGAAACGTGTAGTATATCCAGTAAAAACACAATTTCGAAAAGCTGATACTTAATTGGTGATTTACCTATTCTGACTTGCCGTCAGATCAAGACTTCTCGATCCTATTAATCTCCATGTCTCAAGCCATTGCAACCATCTCCCTTTTCGTTGTTGTGGTGGTTGGTTCCGCAGAGCTGGGAAGCATCAGAGACATTTTCTGTGGTAGCCTGCTTCATTTTGTGGTCATCGACCG
Source organism: Triatoma infestans (assembly GCA_011037195.1). Taxonomy (NCBI): domain Eukaryota; kingdom Metazoa; phylum Arthropoda; class Insecta; order Hemiptera; family Reduviidae; genus Triatoma; species Triatoma infestans. Next base: position 54,133 of record JAAEAF010004881.1, read on the forward strand.
GTTTCCAGGGCGATCGCCCATTTTCAGGATGCATTTTTCAGACAGTGTGACAATACAGACTTGCACAGAGCAAATCTAGTTTACACAATAGAGTGTGTAAACTAGATTGCTCTGTGCAAGTCTGTGTTGTCACACTGTCTGAAAAATGCATCCTGAAGATGGGCGAACGCCCGAAACCGGTCGATGACCACAAAATGAAGCAGGCTACCACGGAAAATGTCTCTGATGTATCTCCCTCTTCTATCTCTTTTTTCCATCTTTTAGGTAGTCTTCTGCTTCTTCTATTTCACTGGGAGTGAGAGAGGAGTCTATCCGCTAATCATTTCTGGCCATCTGCCTGAAGTCATCCTCTTATACATATCATTTCCACTTCTTTTTTTCTTATTCTCTTTTGCATTGTTTCTTTTCGTTCTCATTACCTGTCTAATTTTTTTTTTTAAATCAAGGCGCAACATCTATGGTCATTGGCGCCCGGAACTTTCTTAGTGCACTGCCGGTCTCCGGACAGTGCAACAGTGAATGTAGAGGCCCCTAGGAAGAGAAAATCTAAAGGCATCAAAGCTGGACTCAAACCCGGGACTTCCGCGTGAGAATCCAGTCGCTAACCTCTTCTCTCTGATATTTATGTTGCACATTCTAACTCTTTACTTATATAAAAGAATTCGTTGACCGCTGATATATTAGGTTATGAAGAAATTTGGTGTGAGGATCGGTCAAGAAAGAAACATTCAATTTACGCCAACGTTTCGACAGAGTTTCCCCTATCCTTTATCAAGGCTTTAATATATAGATAGTTCTTGAAGATGTGGAAAAAGAATTTTTAGTGGAACTTTGAAACATACAACATTCTTAACAGCGTAGAAACATAAACAAAAAAAAATTAAAAGTTACTAGTTGCTTGTTTTAAATCATCAACAGAAATGATGACTACATTTTCATGACAATCTATATAATAAAGCCCTGATAATTGATAAAGACAGGAAACTCTGATCGAAACAACGTTGGCAAACATTGTAACTCTTTACGTCTTTTTTAAACACCTTCCCTATAAACCATTTTTTATAACCCTTACCTGTGAAAAACATTTTTGAGATACAAAAATTCTTTTCTTTTTTTTTTTTTCCTCTGAAATGCGATTATCAACAATATCCACAATATTGGATATGAAATTCGGATTGCCATCCTTGCCTAGTTTTTTTTTTTTTTTTTTTTTTTTTTTGGGGCTCAAAAAAAAATCGACTGCCTTGGCCATTAGCGCCCCTTGCCTAGTTCTCAACACTTTTTCTTCACTTCCTCTTTCAAAAAATCCTCATATCCAAATACTTAAAACTATTTATCTTTTTTCACTTCTTTCTATTTACATTCAAATCCTTTTCATCATTTCCTGATATCACTAAATTTTAGTCTGTTCATAGTTTATTTCCATATCTCAGTATATCTTATCTCAGGTTCTTCTTATCATGTGTCATAATCACCTATCTGGGGTGTCAGCAAATTTGGCACAATTTGCAATCATTCCTCATACAGCAGAAATAGAACTGGCAAAAAAACTGGAAATTTTCTTGAATAAGTTCTAAACTTGGTTATCCTTATAATTAAAATGCAATGAACATATCAGGTGAGAAAAAAAAAACAGTACGTATATCTGTTCGAAAATATTTACCTAAGAAAAATATTTTAATGAACAAAAGAATATCTGTAGAAAATGGAATTTGTTCTCACGCGTTGGTCTAGTAGCTAGCGCACTCGCCTTTCCTGCAAAAATTCAGGGTACGATTCCCATAAGGACAAAGTCGGTGTTGGCCCAGCATCGTGATAAAAAGTGGGACGCTACAGTTAGTAGCGCCCTAGGTAGCAAAGGCCGGAACCAAACGAAGTGGGAACTGCGGAGTGCTTACCACACGCCCTCTATTCAAATCGTCGTCTGGCAAACCTTGGTCCTTCATGGGCTGTTGCGCCATAGGGTTTTTAAGAAATGGAAATGTATGAAGGAATATTTTTGTAAAATCTTTTCTTTATTTGGATTTTTCACTTTCACTAATTACTGTTGGTGATTATTTAACCAATCACTGAATGGGATTTTTTTTCCTCTCTCGGAGAAAATATATTATCTATCTGTGAAATGTTTACTTTATAACAAAGTACTGTTTTTTCTAAACAAAGGTAAACAATCTGTGACTTTTTTTTAATGCTAAATAACTAACTGTTTGTTCAAGGAAATTTATATCTGTATTTAAAAAAGTAAAAAAACAAAACAAAAAACAAAGTAAATACTGGATTTCAATGAATTCTATCACAGTTTGCTTCACTTAGTTTCCTGTGGCCATCGCCCCCTTTCAAGTTTACGATTTCAGCTATCATCCCTCCTCCCCAACTACCACACTTATTTAGGAAGTGATTGGTTATCACTACTAATAAGAATGGGAACTCCGATAAGTACGGTAAGAACAGTATATCACTCTAACTAGAAAACGCAACTCAGTAAATAGAAATATAATGGATGTGAGAAGGAGAGAGAATGGAGTTTAGAGGAAGAAATAAACTAGATGATATGCTGAACTCTGTATAGTGAATAGAACTCACAAACTGCAAGGAATTTACAGCAGTATAGATGTTAGGTAGCGAGAGAAATATAAAGAGACAGACTGGCTGAGTAATAAGAAGGTAGTAGATAGGTTGCTGACTGGATGTAAATTGGTTGTAAACTGTCCTGGACTGTACTGCTGTCGCTCTATTTATATGAATCGAACTATCCCTTCCTAGTTTGGCCTAGGTGGGGAGTAACTAAATTTGATTCATTTAATGTGCTTCTTCGCTCTTCGGATCCTATGAATCTTTAATGGTTCAGATCCCATTACAGAAATAAGTAAAAGTTGACAAATTATTATTTGAAAAAAATGAGTGACAACAATCGTCCTCTCCCTCCATTTACACCTCATGCTTTTCTTTTTTTCCCCAAATCAAGGGCGGTTTCCGAGCTCGCACTATACATATCTGTAAAAAACCCAGAACGGACTGGTCAGGAGAGATTAATCAGATTGTGCAGCGTGTTTGTACATTACTTTAAATTCCCCCTATTTATTTTGGTGAAGACTAGTCTAACATATGTATATATAACAATAATATTTATTCCCACCCAATCTCTCCGCCTGCCTAACGACATTAAACTGAACTCCTCCCAGGACTCGTTATTCCTGGGAGGAGCACAACTACTAGGCTAAAATCCTATCCATAGTTGTTATAATGCATTCATTCCCCATTCGGAGCAATAAATTACTTGCATTCCAGACCCAAACATACTCCTACTCCTACAAACTAACCTTCTCCCTCTAATCGATATTCCTTGAGAGGAGCCTAATTACTGAGCTTAAACCTACGAAATATACTTTAAAAACTCATTCATTCCACTTCACCCATAAACTCAATTACATAAGCTACTACATCTAGCTATGTATCTATTTTTCCATGTCATTTGACGTTTCAATGCCGCATCCGCAAACTCCTTGAAAGCACCATAGACAGGTTATATTGCAGCAACAATAGGAAAGCATACTCATTTAAACCTTTGGCTCCTTTGGTTCCTTTGAATCTTCTCTCTAGGTAATATCCAGTTTGTTTCGAATCTGGTTTTCAGTTTGTGATATTGATCGCTGAAACCTCTTTTCAATCAGATACGCTGAGGGAAAAGCCAGAAGCAACAACTTAATTCCCATGGGAGAAGGTACGAATATTTTTCCCCAAAATATTTCGCACTCATGCTAATTAAACAAGGATTGGCTTTCGCTGCCATACATGAGCTCTATGATGAGCTCTTATTGTGGGGTCACATCTGTTGAAAAATGATTTTGAATACCCATTTTGAGGTACTTGAAGGGCAGTGATATCCTGAAAATGTGGTTTTCCATATTTTCTTTCAATTTGTTGAGGTGAAAATCAGATTAGATCAATTTAGACCAGGGGGTGGATCTCAACCCAGAACTGTGGATCTCAAAAAGAAGGCTTATTGTGCCATCCCCCTTATGTCTAGTACCAGAAATCTCCCCTATTCATAAGGTCGAGGGCTTTCCCCACTAGTTCTTGTAGCGGATATGATCTCATCCGGTCTCATCCGGTGCAACACAATCCAACAACAGGTGAGAAGCCGTTCCCTCCTCTTCCTGACAGAGTCTGCACAAAGCTCCGAGGTGATTAACCCCAACTTGGGTAGATGTTTTTTGAACAGGCCCGCTATCAGACAATTCTGATTTCTGCCTAGACCTAGGGTCTCTTTGGGCCTATTCTTTCACCTCCTTAATCTGCTTTGCCCCAGTACTTATCCTCCAGTACCGGCTGTGCTTCCATTGAATCCATTCCCTCAGAGAGCCCGCACCATCCTTTTGACTATCCCTAGGACAGGTTCTGGCCATTAAAATAGGGTATCGCTCCGTTCCTGGCCTGTTGGTCGGCTATCTCATTGCCTTTTAACCCTTTATGTCCTGGCATCCATACTAGCCGCATTTTATTGTACCGGAAGAGTAGCTCCAGGGAAGAGTAGTCCCTACACTCCAAGAGCCTTCAGTGCCGTCTGGGTATCTGAGAAGTTGCATATCTCTCTATTCCTAGGTTCCATGCGCAGACTTTAATAGCAGAGGAGGAAATAGTAAACTTCCAAGTCATCTGCTGCAAGGTTATTTTATATCCTTGTTCTCTCTCCCCCATCGCCCACCCTCCCTCAACACCCACTCTGAGAACGACTAGTCTAAATTAAGAATAAGATTAAAGTTCTTAACTTGTCGCATAATAAGCTTCGTAGAATTATGGACAAAGAGTTGAAGCATGGAGATGATTATAAAAAGATAAAAAAAAAAACAGTTTTAAAGATAGATATTGAGAAGTCATCAAAAAGGAATAAAAGGGTTTTTATCTCTCTAGTTATAATGATAAAATTAAACAGATAACAAATTAAATAAATAAAGGTTTACAAATATACGGTCTGTATAAGATTTTTATATTTTTTATATAGCCTATTCCAATAACGGCTAAAGTTTAAAAATAAATTGTCATCATGACAAAATAAAATATAAATTCCTAAATCCTTATTCGGCAGAACAACTTAATCCAACTAGACTAACACACACACACGTACAAAACACAAACATGAAAGAGGTTGGACCGATCTGTTAGAATTATAGCCAGGAATAATGTATAACAATATAAAGTACAATGATATTTCACTATAAATTCACTACGGACAGTATTATACATATTATCCAAAGTAAAGTTAAATGAAATTTAAATTAAAACTAAAAGTAAATAAATAAAAGACAATCACAAATAAAAAAAATTAAAAAAAACAAAAACACTCACATTACTCTCCC
>JAAEAF010004881.1:61082-84919 GCA_011037195.1 Triatoma infestans
AAAAAAAAAAAAAAAAAAATTGTAGCTTTTTATATGTATAGCTAGCCCGCAAGGATTATCAGTTGCATGCAGTTATTTTAGGAGTAGAGACCCCCATGTGTTAACACAGCTTAATATTCCATGCACTTCATCAGAACAGTACAAAATACACTTAAACTATATTCACTCTATTCTTTACAGATAAGGATAAGCACAAATTCACACAGATCTACGTCCTTAGTTAACTGGCGCAAGCCAAGGAAGAAGGAAGGGATTAGCTCCAGCGTGCTGCCTTAGATTTTCCCTTCCTAAAAGCCTCTACAGCTCACTGTCCGGTGATGGATATTCCATTCCAAATATAAAGGAAATCGATAAAATTAAAAAAACACAACTCAAAAATCAATTCGATAAAGAAGCACTTCCCGTTAACAGATTTTATCAATGCTTCTAAGTTATATTAATGTTATATAAGTAGTAGAACTATATATTGAGTTGAAGTAGTTCTTAGACGAAATCATAATGCTACTGTACCCCTAAAACCCCTCCAAAAATTAATTTTTGCGGGAACATGTTTCAAATAAAAAGTGATATGTATTTATGTGTGTAGACAGTAAAGTTTAAAGAAAATTGTTGGAACTGCTTTCGAGAAAAATCACGAAAAACTGAAAAACAAAAATTCAGTAAAGTGGCACTTCCGGTTGATGGATTTTGCCCGAAACTTTAGTATCAGATGCAATGGTAGTGCTAAACGGAATACCAAGGTTGAGACTCCTACGATTCTTCGTTTTTGAGATATTTTGTTCATACACAGTCACACATACACACACACATATATATATATATATACAATATGTGCATACAGTATATGTACATATATAGACATACTCGTATATACGTATATGTAGACCATAGCCAGCAAGGAGTATCTATTGCAATGCAGTTATTTGGGGAGTAGCGACCCCACGAGTTATCACAGTTCAGTACTCCATGCATTTCGTCAGAACAGTACACAATACACTTAAACTACATACACTCTACCCTGCACAGACAAGGACAAACACAGTACACAAACTAGGGTCTCCGTCCCTAGTTAATTGGCCTAAGCCAAGGGTGAAGGAAGGGAAAAGCACAGTGGTAGTTGCATGTCCAACTAGCAACACGGATGTCCCGGGTTTGAATCCAGCATGCTGCTCTTAGATTTCTTTTAGAGGACCATCTACAGCTCACTGACCAATGATCGGTAGTGTTGTCTGTAGCTAGAGAACACTGCTCGGAGGCTGGCAGTGCATTGACAAAGCTCCGAGGGACACAATAGATCTTTCAGGATCTCAGTGCATATCTCCTTTAAAATAATAATGTATAGCTAATATATACCAAGTTTAAACAAAATTGTTGCAACCATTTTCGGTAAAATTCCAAAAAACTAAGATAAATCTACTTTGTAAAGTGTTACTTTACGATTAAGATTTTAAGCACTTTGGGACCTTAATAACGAATAACAGCGATATAACCGCAGAAAAGCAAAGAATAAAGGCAAGAATAGCGGCAAGGAATAAATGGCTGTTTGCGGTTCTAAAGGTTCTGCAGTTCAAGGACTTATGTCGCAAGGTGAAAATTTTAGCCTACAAAACTATTATTACGCCAATAGTCACTTACGATAGCGAAGCCTGGATATGATGAGCAAAGAAAGTGAAAAGATTCTCGCGGTTTGGAAAAGAAAATTTATGAAAAAAATATTCCGCCTAAGATGTGTAACTGGTGTGTGGGAAACACGAAAGAATGAGGAGTTAAAGCAGCTATTTGGTATAGTCGGATATAGTCGCTCATATAAAAAAACAACAGAACAGATTAAGATGGTTGGGCCATGTGGAGAAAACTTTTGTATGGAAAGCCAGCACGATCGAGGATACGCGGGCGCCCTTGGCTTTGGTGGCTGGACGATGTAGAGGAAGATCTGCGTTGGGCAGGTGTAAAAAGATGGCGCATCAGAGCCGAAGATCGACAGGAATAGGAAAAACTTATTGAGGAGGTCCAGTTCCTATTCTGAGAACTGTCGCACCGTTTAGTAAGTAAGTCAGTAAAGTATTACTTTCGGTTGACCAATCTGGATCAAAATCTGATTACCGGGATCGCCTGATAAGTAGGTCTTAAAATAATTATCAAGTTTGAACATTTTTTATTTTATTTTTCCTTTTTGTATTATACTGACTACACCAAACATACAGACACACACACAAACGCGCGCACACACACACAGCAGATTAAATTCTAAAAAATTCACTTTTTCTGACTCAGGGGACCTCAAAACGCATATTTCCTGCGAAAACTCGATATCGTCTCCGATATCACCTCTTACAGTAGTAAGAGAAAGTCAACATTTATTTTATAGCATATTGTGCTACAGAAACGGTTTGCGGTTTGGATTCATACAATACAAATATGCATTATATATAAGGGTTAGTGTTTTATATAAGTAAAGAGTTTCTAACCAACTGTTCAAATTACAACTTGGGGAATTAGGTACATTTAAAAGCCAAGACTGGCAGAATGTAGAGAATATTAAAGTAAGTTTATATTTTAAATTTTTCATGATTAGATGCGCTGTGGTAACATAATGGATTTTTATTTAACTTAGAAAATATTGTGGTCTTTATGAAGAAGTTTCTTTTTCTGTTTTTAATACATAATAGCAGAATAAATAATAATCATACATAAAAATATAAAACTCTAATATTACACTTTTTAAGTGTACATTCTCTAAATAGAGGTCACAAAGCGAATAATAGTAATATTTGGAAAGTACGTAAATAAATAGTGAGCTTCGAAAAACTGTACATTGCTCAGGTTTGATAGTACAGTTTCCGGTAAGACCAGGAGAGAGAGAGAGATATACACACTAAGCAACAACTTAAAACTTCACTGATTCGAAATCAGAAAACTAAATACTATGACGTTTATTTGTAACATTTTTCAGGGGAAAAGTTTACTTTAGGAGAGTATTAAAATTTTTCGAATCACTTTGTAGATGTTTGGAGGTGTTTCGAAACACTAGGAGATGTTTTTGTTTTGAAGGAGTGGTTAAATTCACTGAAAGTTTTCTAGACACTTAGGTGTGATTGGGTGTCCACAGAATGTAGTCCTCGATGATGTGTAACTGATAGATGTAGTAACTGATGATGTGTGTGTGTGTGTGTGTGTGTGTGTGTGTGTGTGACAACCTACGTACCACTGAAAACATTTCAGATTAACCCATCTAAAGCTTGAGGATATACAACGCTTAACTTGTCTGGCGGTGACCGGTGCGATGCGGACCACGCCTACAGCTGCAATGGAGACTTTATTAGGAATTCCACCGCTCTTTGTAGAGGTGAAAACTATGGCAATGAAAGCCTGTTATAGAATTAAACAGGCAGGTTTTTGGCAGGGTAAGCGATATGGTCTCTCTACCATTCATCGCGAGATGCTTTTGAAGGTTCCTGTTACAGGTTTTCCCTCTGATAGAATGTTGAAGACTTTTGTTTTCGAGCATTCTTACAGTGTCAGGTTACCCTCTAGGGAAGATTGGGTCCGTCTGGCATGATACCTGATAATTACTTCCGGTGTTACACGGACGGTTCCAGAATGGATGGTAGGTCTGGAGCTGCGGTCTATTTTGAGACTGGAGATCATTTGACAGTATCTCAAAAAGGTGAATGGACCACGGTTTTCCAGACTGAGGTTTATGCTATTCTTTGTTGTGTTTTGGATGAGAGGGTCAGTAACACTAACTTAAAAGGTGTTTGTATCTGCTCGGACAGCCAGGCTGCGTTGAAGGCGCTGAGTTCATGTGTCTTCACTTCCAGGTTGGTGTTAGAATGTTCTAAAAGACTGGAAGAGCTTTCTTCTCTGAAGGATGAGCTTCTAGTATGCGTGCCAGGTCACATGGGAATTTTTGGAAATGAGCAGGTGGATAGGTTTGCCAAATTAGGCGCCTCTCTTCCTTTTATTGGTCCCGAGCCTGCAACAGCAGGCCAACAGGCGTGTCTTCTGGCACATGTCTGTCAGGCTTCCAGACATGGACAGCTTCACAGCATTCATCCTTATGGATGAGCTCAGTTGGTTTTCGGCAGTCCAAAATGCTCATAGGGGGTCCGGCAAGGCCATTTGTGAGACGTTGCTGTGTTTTTCATGGAGCGCTCTCAGGCATCTGGTTGGATCTCTTACTGGACATTGTGGTTTAAGGAGACATCTCTACATAATGGGGCTCATGCCGGATCCATTTTGTAGAGTCTGTGAGACAGAGGAGGAAACACCCATCCATCTTATGACTGATTGCTTGGGTTGTGAGGAAATCAGGTTCAGGTACCTTTGGTCGGAATAGGATCTGTGGAAGAGCTTAGGCTTTTTCCGCTTAAGGTTATTGTCCGATTTATTCGGACTGCGGTGAATCTTAGATGGATTAGATCCGGGTCTGGATTTTTGTTATAGACCCGGCTTATTGTTGTTTTCTTGGGGCAGCTATATGGGCCCAGTGAGGCTTTGGATAGCGTAGGGTTTCCCTCCCCACAGACAAATAATAATAAATAACCCATCTAAAGTTCATACTAATGTTTCAATTTTGTTTTTTTCTAAAACACGAAATAATAATAGTCGAATTGATGCACAAAATGTGTCTGTTTGTATGCCTGAAGTTGCTTAAACCCCACGAACGAGATTGATTGCGTAACCGTTGAATGTGGTTCTTAATTATCAACCAATGTTTGTTTACCTTTGGTTGTGCATTAAAATGAAAATGCACTATTTAATAGTGCCTACGTGTTATATTAATTGAATTCAAATAAATTGTTTATGAATTGTATTTACTTATTATAATAGAATACATGCAGTACATAACCGATATTGTTTAAAAATCAATAAATTCCTGAAATGAATGATTTGTGTCAATCAATGTTATTTGTATTTATCAATTTTCAGCAAACATAAATTTCATTTGTAATGTTCATATCTCAGAATTATTACTCCGCGGCCCCCGCAAATATGCAGTATCTACCAGTTTTAATTGATATGATTTCATTGTGCTTTTTATTCAAGTATTAATATTCTTTTCTCTGGAGGAGAGTGACCCAATGCTGTTTATTTTTGATTTGTAAAATTTGTCTCTGAACAAACAAAAGGTTGCCGATTATTGAAATAGAGTTTTATATGTGGACTCTCTAAATCCAAATAGTTATAGCTGATCAACTACTTATGCAGGCTCTAAAAGTGTTATATTGAAACAGACAGTTTATTTCATACTTGGGCTATTATTATTATTCCCAAAAGGGGAGGGAAGTAAACCCTACGCTATCCAAAGCCCCCTCGGGCCCATATAGCTGCCCCTAAAGAATACCTACCACTGGGACTAGAATGAAAATCCAGGCCCAGGTTTTAACCATCTAAGTTTCACAACAGACCGAACAAATCGGACCAAAACCTTAAAAGGACACAGCTTAAGATCCTCTACCGACATCCTATTCCGGCCGAAGGTCCTAAACCTAATCTCCTCACAACCCAAACAATTCGTCATCAAATGCATGGGTGTTTCCTCCTCAGTTTCACAAACTCTACAAAAAGGGTCAGGCACAAGTCCCATTATATAGAGATGTCTCCTTAAACCACAATGCCCAGTGAGGAATCCAACCAGATACCTGAGGGAGGTCCGTGAAAGACATCGGACCCCACTACTCAAAGCTCCGTCCGGGCCCCCAATGAGCATTTTAGACTGCCGACAACCCACTGCACTCATCCATAAGGATGAGTGCTGTGAGGTCATCCACGTCTGAAAGCCCGACAAACATGTGTCAGAAGACACACCAACAGCAGGCTCTGGACCAATGAAAGGGAGAGAGGCACCTAATTTGGCAAACCTATCCACCTCCTCATTCCCAAAAATTCCCATATGACCTGGAACCCAGACCAGAAGCACATCCTTTAATGAAGAAAGATCTTCCAGTCTTCTAGAACATTCCAACACCAATCTGGAAGTGAAGACACATGAATTAAGCGCCTTCAACGCAGCCTGGCTATCCGAGCAGATACAAACACCTTTAAATTAGTGTTACGCACCCTCTCATCCAAAATACAGCAAAGAATTGCATAAACCTCAGCCTGGAAAACGGTGGCCCACTCACCAAGAGGCGCTACCAAATGATCTCCCGTCTCAAAATAGACGGCAGCCCCAGACCTACCATCCATCCTGGAACCGTCCGTGTAGCATCGGAGATAATTCTCAGGAATCACACCAGACGGACCCAGGGTTAACCAATCTTCCCTAGAAGGCAACCTAACCCTGTAGGAATGACCAAAGACAAAAGTCTTCAAATTCCTATCAGAAGGGAAACCTGTAATGGGAATCCTTAAAAGCATCTCACGATAAATGGTAGAATGACCATATCGCTTACCCTGCCAAAAACCTGCCTGTTTAATTCTATAACAGGCTTTCATTGCCTGGTTTTTCACCTCCACAAAAAGAGGTGGAATCCCTAACAAAGTCTCCATAGATGCGGTCGGTGTCGTCCGAAACGCTCCAGTCACCGCCAGACAAGCCAAGCGTTGGACTTCTTCCAACACTGCCTAGCAGATCGTGTTTCAATGCGACGCCACCACACCAAAGCCGCATATACCAATCTAGGTTTAATGACCATACAATAAATCCAGAACATCATCTTGGGAGTGATTCCCCATTTCTTACCTACAACTCTTCGACATTGCCAAAAGGAGATTATCGCCTTTTGATGTTGTGTCTTAACATGTTCCGACCAGTTCAACTTACTGTCGAGAACTACTCCAAGGAACTTCACTGATTTGCTAACCTGTATGGAAGTACCTAACAACCTAGGAGGGGTAAAACCTACTATCTTCCTTCTATGAGTAAATAGAATTGCCTGGGTCTTAATAGGATTAATAGAAAGACCCTTATCCTGTGTCCAACAATACACCATGTTAAGGGCGCTTTGCATAGGTCCGAAATAGTGGACAAACAGCGCCCTAACAATAAAATAACACCATCATCGGCATATGCTTGCACATAAAATCCCGATGAATTCATCCTAACCAACATACTTGGGCTAGGTATTCTATACATTGCCTCGGCATTCTATAGAATGTGTACGTCGTCTTAGGCAAAGTGTGCAAAGGCTTAAAAACTATATCTATTAATGGCCATATATAATTATGTCCTAGTTATTGCTGCTAAATTTTACCGAAGGCATGCTACTATTGTAGCCTTTTGCGATGATAGTAATCAGATATCTCATTATAATTTTTTTCAAGATCTCTAAGTTCTTTTATATAAATAATATTAATCAATGCAACTAGTTGGTGCTCATTAAGAGGATTTAAGTTTTGTTAGTTTTCTGTTTTTCAATAAGAAAATAAGTTACATTTTTTGCTGCCTCATTTCCATTAACCTAATTTTACTTAAACAGGCCTATTTTCTGATCCTCTCGCGTATGTGTTACTCCTCTCTACCACCATCCATCTTGCCCATTTGGCTGCACATTCTCTCCTCCATTCTATAGCTGCTGCTGCTGCTGCGGCCGTGTAAGTGAAAGCAATCACGAAGGGAGAACCAAGGGTACTCAAAACAAATCGCTCCGAGGATGATACTGTGTTCCTCAGTTTCTGACCACTCTCAGTTTCGCTGAATGCTAAAAACTTAACCAGAATTGTAAACATACTACGCCACATGTGGTCCCTCTGTATGTGCTCACTGGCTTTGTTGGTTTTTTCCTTCGTTCTAGGTATATTTAAATGAATTACTCCAACATTAGACAAGTCACAAAACATTGGGAGTATTGATTCGATGTGATGTACGTGTGATGAAACCTACATACAAGATTCTCAAATAGTGGGGAGAGACAACATCGCTCTGGCGCTTGCAAGCCGCCAGTCTACCCTCTGTCCACAGTTCGCATCGCAATCCGCACGAGGCTCCGCCTTTCAGCGAGTTGGGGTAAGAGAGTGAAGCTTTGCCATCTACCTCAAGACTGCCTATTGCCTGGGAGTTTATGGGGCCTAAAGAAGGACAGATGATGGGAATTTACGAGTTACGAAGATATGTTTGGTCAGATGCATATATATTTTTAAAAATTATACACATAGAGTACACAAAAATGCTTGATATTTCAAGTCTGAACACAAACCTCACGAAAAATGAGGTAATCGCTCTAGCTGTACAGGAAAGGTAACTTCCTTCCTGCTTCGCCTATTTAAATACGAAATTGGGATAAATTCTACACATTGCCTAATCAATGTCTTCAGGTAATCTATGAAATGCCAAGACGTTGTACAAAATCCCTGATTTCTTACTTTGCCGGTATCGTATGCAACATAAAGAAAAGGAAATAGTCATCAAGTTGAGACAGACCATTCTATCTAAAACAATTACAGCTCCCAGAGTGCGGAAAAAGGTACCTATTGTTTTTATAAATTTAATTAAAAGCCCGTCAATGCCAAAAATCTGTAGGTAGTGTGATATAATATTTAAATTAACGTTTTTTTCTTTCGTATGTGATAGGCATTACTATTATAAAGTTCAATATCATATCTGACATTTCTAATCATGAATCTGTCAAACATATGACGTACAATATGCATTGCAATTTTTTTATTTTTTATTTTTTTCTGAGAAATACAAAAATTTCAAAGATGAGATTTCCAGAAATTATTTTGAATCAAAATACAAAATTTTAAAGAAAAATGTTTAGAAAATATAAGATTGGGTATATGCATTTAGTGAAAGCAGTCATTACTTTTATTTCACAAGTGAATAAAAGTAATATTATTCAACTCTAACTAGCCAGACATCTAGCGGCAATATGTAAAAACCAGAACAAAACAAATTCCAGTATCTGGACTTAAAATTTTAATTGTCAACATTTAAATAAAAATTTATCAGATACTGAAAACTTATAATGGTTAATTATTAGAATATTGGTCGAACAATGTTCTGTTAAAACTAGTTTTCAATCATATTTGCCGATAAGGAATTGGATCATGATTTCAGCATGTGTAGCCTGTTGAGGGATCAATCTTCTGGCTTTTCCTTAATTGAACTGCGGTGGCTTTTTAAATTGCGCGGTGAGCTGCTACATCTGAATCATACACCCTGGCTTGAAAGAGAAATTGAAATTTGCTCCCTGTGTAACTCTAGAAAAGTTGAGGATTTGTTCCATTTTATGGCCGAGTGTTCCATTTTGTCTGAACTTCGGGTTCTTTATGTGGGAGTTTCCAGATTAACAAGGTCTGAACTTGTAACCTTCCTGAACGGCACTGACTGTCGTTGTCTCATTTATTATGCTCGGCATGCTTGGAGGTACCGATATGAGTTAATTCAAGAATTTAATTTTTAGTTACACTTTTATTTAATTTACAATTTCATCTCAGTTATTGTAGTCATTTCATGCCTTATTAATTAATTGTATCGTAATTTATTTTTATTTTCATTTTATTGATCTTATTTTATTAGTAAATAATAATTAATGGAGTTCTTTATTTTCTTTTTCTCTTTAAAACGAAAAAATAATGTGATTTATTTGTCTTGTTAATTTATAATCTTGTCTGAGACTCTGGCTGACGGATTGTTATCCATGCCTAAAAAGTAACTTGTTTATTATATCATTTGTGTCAATAAAGTGCTATTATTATTATTATTATTATTATTATTATTATTATTATCATATTTGCCGAGCTGCCTTGAAACAAACAATAAATCTTGATATATCAAACGCGAATATATTCGTGTTACCTTTGCACAGTGATGTTACCTGATATTGTGATATTTAAAATTGACCGCAATTGGGGGTGTCCCTGAACCCTAAAAAAAAAAAAATTATTACTGCGTGGAATGTTTCCTATATATAATATAAATAATATGAGTAACAATTGTGATGATCAAGTAAATATAGTATTTCTTAAATCGTTGAATATGGCAATTATTACACTAAATTTAGTGAAGAAAGCTCAACTTTCATTCACAAGTAAGATATACGCTACTTTCTCTCACTAGTGTGCGAAAGTAACATTCTTCAACTCTAATTAGCCCGACATCTAGCAGCAATACATGAAAACAAGAGTAACACAAATTCAGATATAGCGGATTTGAGGTTACACTAAACGGAACAGATTATAAAGAGTCGGCGTATTTGACTTGAATTAAATAGTTATTTGCGCTCATGCAGTCACATGGACGAGATTTGTAAAAAAAAACCACTTTGCTCACAAGTTAAATATTGAATTGTTTCTGCAATCGTATTTAATTGGTTCTTAATTTATTTGAATATAAAAAAAATCTCGTTTGAAACACTCACACAACTTTTTCTTACTGCAGTTTTCAAAATTGTGATTGAAAAATTTTTTAATTAGTATATCGAATTTAATGAAATTTGTCGGTATTTTTGGGGAGAAAATAGCAGAAAACTGAAAAATACTTTTCAGTAAAGCACACACTTCCGGTCATCCGATTTTCTTCAAATTCGGAATTTCAACAAAATATTTAATTTTAATTAATATTATTTAGATGATAGAATTGTATAATAAACTGAAATAGCACTTTAGAGGAAACCGTAACCCCATCCCACCCCCCCAAAAGTACCCTTAAATGACTTTACCAAGAGAAAAGTTTCAAATAAAAGTTGTATATCTTTTTAAGTGTAGTTCATATACCTAGTTTAAAAAAAAAATCGATGGAGCTATTTTGAGAAAATTGCAAAATAAGTAAAAAAAAAAAAAAAAAAAACTACGTAAAATGGGACTTCCGGTTGAGGAATTTTGACAGATAATCTACTGTCGGATCCCATGGTAATACCTAAACGGAATATCAAGTTTGAACTTTCTACGGTTTTTCGTTTTTGAACTACGCTCATCTTTTTTGGACTCAGGGGACCTCAAAACGGTTATTTCCCCGTGAAAATATGATATCGAAAATTTGACACGATTACAATACTTCCTCCTTACTAGGAATAAGAAGAGAAAGTAAAATTGTAAAGGTATTATTTTTCTGCAATCTTTAAATAATGTGGACGATTATTATATTAAATTTAGTGATGAAAATTTCAACTTTCACACACACAAGTGAGTTACACATTCATTACTTTCTCTCATTAGTGTGTGTGTGTGTGTGTGTGTGTGTGTGTATGAAATGTTACTTCATTTTACGAAGTGCTGCCATAATATGCAGAGGTTTTAATTATGAAATTTTTGTCATAACCTAAACTATGACCTTTCTAAAATGAACCTTCTATTCTGGAGATAACTTCTTCACATATTTATTTGGATTCAATTATTCATTAAGTGATAAATTCTTTTTTGAAAATACTCGCCCAGAAATTTAAGCAGCTGCAGAAGAATTTTTAAGAAATAGCTGAAAAGATTTTTTTATGAATATAAGTATAAAATATTTTATGATTAGTGCAAAAGTAATAAAATAAAAAATATGAGTGAAATATACATTTTTCCAACAGGTAGAACAACCTATTCTACATTATTAATAATAGACATGTTAGCTAGCTCCATTAGTTTGTATGCTCTTACTATTCCTATTATCAGAACAGATCATGGGAATAGCAGGAACATGGAGCTTGTTAACAATCTGTTAATGATGTGGAACAGAAAGAAGATGTTTTGAAAGTAATAATTCAACATTTTAAAAAAAAACTATAGCCCATGTTCGTTCATTACCGCTAACCACATTTCTACCATCAACTTTATCATAGTGCTCTACAATGAAATATATTTCGCTTAGACGGTACCACGAATTTCACATCAACATCTCTATTCATTAATTATAAAGTTTTTGGTTGTTTATCGGCCGTGAGAGTATGTATTATTAAAATTCGTGAGGTTTTGTCCAGAATTAAAAATAACAAAAAAAGAATTTTTTTTTTTAACTTCTCGCTGAACCTCACGAATTTAATAACATTAATTATAAAACACAGTCGTTGCACAGTCCAACCAGTTACATTTTAGATCAATATGATCTTAAAAATGCCTTCAGTACTGGCGAAATACTTGGGTACATCCAATGCCGAAACTTGCACTGGTCGAAACTATTTTCGACGAACTTCACCAAGTATATTAACAAATGATGGTGGGGATTTATTAAGATTGAAACAATACGGCGCGGCAGTTAGATAAGCTCCAGCATTGCAGAGGGTTATGTGGACTGACCGATCACTTTTAACTAAAAAAGAAACTACATCTTTTAGGGGCAGAATCAGCACCAAATTGTACGAGCACCATATAACAGAACGTACTAAATGCAGTGATATTAGATGAAAATGAATCCACAGTAAGGGGTGACCTAACATTGTCAACTATGCAAGTAATTGTACAATAAATAAATGGTTTGTAGAGAATTTAACCGAAACATGTTTTAATACGAGTAATTTGTAATTTTATTATTTTCATATTCTTGAACCTTGGCTCCGGCAGTGGAGGATCAAAGCAAACGAACTTAAATCCCAACACATAGTATTCGCCTTAAACAGAAAAATTCTTCCTCCTCTTTGCTTTAACAAATGGGCCGCCAATTACAGGCGAATCTATGTGGTACACGGACGGGTCCAAGATGGGTGACGGAGTGGGAGCCGGCGTGTACGGGGCTCATCCGAGATGTAATATCTCGGTGAGCCTAGGAAGGCTAGCTACGCGGAGCTAGTCGCGATTATTATCTGCGCCGCCGAAATAAGAAGACGGGGAGTGCATAACTCCAGAGTCGTCATTTATTCGGATAGCCAGGCTGCTCTGCGGGCAATTGACTCGTGGGAGATCAGCTCAAGGCTGGTGTGGGACTGCCTAGGTGCACTAAGGGAAATTAGTAGCCATAATAAGGTCTTCCTGGTTTGGGTACCTGGGCACTCGGGTCACAGAGGCAATGAGGCGGCGGACCGCCTGGCCCGGGAGGGTTCAATGGGAGCGCTTATCGGGCCGGAGCCGTTCTGTGGTGTCTCAAGATGCCTCAGGAGTGCATCCATTAAGCTATGGATGCAGGACCGATCAAGGGAATGGTGGGTCAAAACTCCAGGCCAGAGACAGGCGAAAAAGTTTATCTATAGCTACTCGCCCAAGCTAACTGCAGAATTACTCCAACTAGGCCGGGTGGCCATAAGGATAGCAGTTGGCATTCTCACTGGCCACTGTAGATTAAATAAGCACATGCATCGCATGGGCCTGGCAACGGATAGCCTGTGCAGGTTTTGTCAGGAAGAAGAGGAGACGGCACTGCATGTGGTATGTCAGTGCGAGGGGCTGGTCTGGCTAAGGTACCGCCTCTTTGGTAAGGAGAAGCTGGTGCCAACAAGCCTCAGCCAGGGCCCTCTCTCGGACCTATTAAGTCTTCTAAGGCAAGCAGGACTCGAGAGGGTGCTCTGATGGCGGGTGCTCTGATTGACCACCTGGGAGCCCCCCCCCCAATTCCACAGTTCGGTTAAGGACAGGATAGGGGGAGGGTCTCCAACTAGGGGGGTGCCACAATAGATCCTTGGGGTGTCGCGGTGGCGTAGGCTGAGTAGCCATTCCCCCGGTAGAATCTATCTATCTTGCTTTAACAATATTATCCTTCCCATTGTGAATCAAGTACGATATCTCGTATTATATCTAGACCAACGACTAGCTTGGAACCCCATACCAGAATGAAACGAACTGACTGCAACTTAAGGTATAAAATGCTAAAAAGACTACTTGACAAACGTTCCGAACTGACCCTAAGAAAATGTTATAAACTGCTCTTCTACCCTCCGGCATAGAACTCTACGACACTGCAAAAAACCAATCCAACCTTAACCGACTTCAAACCCTACGATCTAAGATCCTAAGAACAGTAGTTCCCTTCTAGATCTCCCTTCTACGTTTCAACAACACAATCCACTCCGAGCTTAAAATTTCATTCATCTCAGAGCTAACTGAATTACGCTATAAAAATTCCATTCCAAACTAAATTGCCACCGTAATCCTCTGATCCAAAATATGTCCACCCGAAAATCCTAGTCGGAGGTTGAAGCGGCAGTGACCACGCGACAACCTTATCGTATATATATATAACGCCGACCTCCTAGGATAGCTGCTGTGTAAGCTTGTCACAGTGGTAACCTAACGGTTTCCATCACTGGATGAACGTGTTTTAAAACAAATCTCAAATAATAATGGATTTGAGCTTATATCACTAGAAAGCTGGTTATAAAGAGAGGGAATATTTGACTTGAATTAATTAGTAAATTCTCAGCATTTGCATCTTTTCATTTTTTTTTATATTCATATTGTTTAGTAAAAAAACAGGAAATAAATAAAAATTAAAGAAAATTAAAAGGCGAGGGGTGGCCTCTGAAAGGCTGTGTAGTCTCTCTCTGGTGGGCTCTGTTAAATAAAAAAAGAAATAAAAATAAAAGAAAAAGGGGTGAAAATATCAAATGGACTGTATACATGTATTGAATAAAGAGAGAGCACATGGGCTCATAGAATATGAAAAAAATGAATATTAAATTAAATTTAAAATAAGTAGCAAAAATATTTATCATCTTCAACAAGCCAAAAGGAATGGCGCTTACCTTAAACGCAGAAACCTTAACACCAATATAGGTAGACTCAAGTGTCCTTAGCCCTTAGAGGAAAATAGGAAAAGGAAATAAGACCTAATATGTGTAATGGAATCAGATATTAGATGTAATGGAATCGTTTGTTGTGTGATTCCTGGAGTAGCAGATGTCTTGAAGAGGGCGGAAGTTAGTTTGAGAGATTTGGAAGTTAGTGCTCGAATTATTAAACGGTTTTTTATATAAAAATAAACTGTATTTTAACAATAATTTAAACGTGATAAATGGTAACTAATAACTATAATAAAATACTTAATAATAAATAGAAGATAAATAGATGATAATTTAGAATGGTTAAAATAACGAACTAAAGTGCACAATTACGAGAATGATAAGTTGAATATAACTGTGAATTGCCGCTCGTGTATAGTTTGGTCGTAGATGATATAATAATCCTCGTCGTATATCATAGAGTTTATATATACTGTTGTTCACACTCACACCAAGATATCTGTCTTAGTGTGCGGCCTTGTGCGACCTTCGTAGTTTTCTGACCTTATTTAGTGGCCATACTTATCGCGGTGCCTGCCTTTGAGGTGAGAATTGATGAAAAGGCTTTGTGTTTGTTTGGTTGACCGCGGCTGTCGGCGGCCAACAGTGTTACTGTTTTCACCCTTTGTTGATTATTTCTTTGGCGTACTTTGCCGATGTCAATGACTTTGCCATGTCATTACATATGCCTTATGTAACTCCAAAGTCTTGATCCACACACTGCTGCTTGGCTGATGAATCTTGATTAATTATTTAAACGGGCTCCTGGAAACTGCAAGCCCGAAGAAGCAACCGGAAGTAGACCATGTGCTTGTACAATCAACCTTAGCAGGCCGGGAGAATCCGGAGACACTCACTCGACAAGAGACCAACTTATTAACACTAACCCCCGAGGAAAACCAGAAGTGGCAGAACTTGGGTTTTCACGTTTAAGGAAAGCGGAAGTGGTCTCAACTATATAAGCAGAATGTAACCTATGCTGCAACTTTCATCCGCTTTGTCTGAGCGTTAATTAGTGACTCACTGGAGAGGGCAATAAAAGGGACAATCCCCTCTCTACATTTAGGACACAGCCTATAGATTGATAAATTATTATATTCTGACGGCGGCAAATTTAAATTCAGATAAATACCGAACACATATAATTTAAGAACAAATTCATGCGGTTGTAGAAAAAAAAAATAATAATAATAATATTCAATACGTGAATATAGAATTTGCACCTAGTTAAGTTGCCAGTAATCCAGGCAATACCTAATCATGGATGTAAAA
Organism: Triatoma infestans; assembly: GCA_011037195.1. Taxonomy (NCBI): domain Eukaryota; kingdom Metazoa; phylum Arthropoda; class Insecta; order Hemiptera; family Reduviidae; genus Triatoma; species Triatoma infestans. Next base: position 76,931 of record JAAEAF010004881.1, read on the forward strand.
AAAAAACAACATTACTTTAATCACTGTTTGATATATAACTTTTATTTAAAAGATTTTTCCGGAGATACTTTTAGGGGGCTCCTGGGGGGGGGGTCAAATAGGATAAAATTTAAACTGTCGCTATTGCAGTTTAGGTGCGACAGAAGGCGCTTCATACTAGTTACACTCAGTTCACCCGATCACCTCTTTTATGCCAAGCCATGAAAATCTAAGAACAGTAACGTTAAGCTTCAGTACAATGTATGGTTATACCACTTACTTAATAATTAATATACATTAGAATCATCGATAGAATCCCAAATTAGTAGTAGACAATGCGTTAACCAGAAATGCAAAACTGATACGTTTTTCTTTAAACTTGGAATGCTAACTGTTGTACAGACGACATAGACGTTTCACTTTTATTTGAAAGATGTTTTTGAAAAAAAAAAATCTGGTGTGAAACACTCACACAACTTTCTCTTACTCCAGTTCTCAAAATTATAATTGACAAATTTCATAGTTTGTGTACCAAATTTGAATGAAATTCGTCGAAAACTGAAAAAACTGTTCAGTAAAAGCGCCCTTCCGGTTTACTAATTTTCTTGAAACTGAATTTCAACATCTATTTATTTTTAATTTTAGATGAATTTCTATTCATCTAATTTATGTTTGGATGATAGAATTGTATAATCAACTATGATAGCACTTTAGAGAAAAACATAACCCCACCCCTCCCCTAAAAGTGCCCTTAAAAGAATTTTCCCAAAGAAATGTTTTAAATAAAAGATGTAGATCTTTGCATGTTTAATTTATATATGAAGTTTCAAAAAAAATCGTCGAAGCCATTTTTGAGAAAATTGCGAAAAAGAGAATAAATCATTTAATAAAGTGGTAAAGTAAACGCACTTCCGGTTATCCAATTTTTTTCAAACTCGGAATTTCAACAACATATTTAATTCTAATTAACATTATTTAGATGACAGAACTGTCTAATAAACTGAAATAGCACTTTACATGGAAACCTAACTCCACCCCTCCCCCAAAAGTGCCCTTCATTGCATTTTCCCGGAGAAATGTTTCAAATAAAAGTTTTAGCTCTTTGAATATGTGGTTGATATTTCAAGTTTAAAGAAAATCGTCGGAGCCATTTTTGAGAAAATCGCAAAGAAGTAAAAAATCCAATTAGTAAAGAGGTACTTCCGGTTGAGGAATTTTGACAGATAACGTCCCATGGTGATACCTAAACGGAATATCAAGTTTCAACTTTCTACGGTTTTTCGTTTCTGAGCTATGCTGTTCACATACATACATACATACATACACACACACACGCACACACACACACACACACAGCCACACACACAGACCATTTGCTAAAAACCACTTTTTTGGACTCAGGGGACCTCAAAACGGATATTCCCGGTGAAAACTCGATATCGAAAATTTGACACGATTACAATACTAGGAGTAAGAGGAAGTAAAAAAATATATGTATTTTACGGGGAAGTGCGGAATTTGTTGCATCTATTTCAAAGTTTATTTGTGTTCCTTCAATTAGTGGCGATGTCTTCTGGTATAAAATGTAAACCACACACTAAGTGACTACCTTAGCTATGGGGCTGTCTACTAGCACCAGTCAGTCCTTCCTTTCTACCCATCGATTTATATTAAAGCTCTCAAAAAATAAATTTCAAATTTTAAGATTATTTGACAGTTTTATTAATTTTATTAAGAGAAAGTCGTGTGATTCTTCCAAACCAGATTTTTTTTCTTTTGGTGCTTTTATAAGTGCCCAACAACATCTAAGGTACATTTTTACAACTTCAGAAATTTAATAATATAATAAAAATTCGATATTATATTAGCAGATTATCATTGCCCATTTGGTTTTAGTATTTCAGTTCAATAGTTTTGTCGTCTATATACTACCAATGAATATGCGTTGATGATAAATCCCCAACTGATTAAATGTTTGCATTATTCTGTTCTCTCTATTAATTGTACTCCACATAATGAATTGATAAATGAATATCTCACAGAAGGATAAATAAATCACCAAATGATTGACAGATATTCACTGTGTCATTTTAAGCATACATAATTTCCTTTTATAAAATTGTATTGATCAGGCATAAATTTACTTCTGTTATCTTTAGTGCACATATTTATGAAAGACTAACCAAATGCCATTTTTTTCAAATCAATTGCTCAAATCTTTTTTTTTTTTTTACAAAAAATCCTATTTAATTCCTTTAAAATTAGTAATAGCGTTTTTCTTATATATTTAAAGCGAAAATCATAATGTGATATCACTGTGATAAATAAAATGGGGTTTGAATAAAAATCGCAATTTTTTTTTTCAAATTTGGTATTCTAGCCATGCTTCTAATGTTAGTTAGTTAATTATTCACAGGTAGTAAGTAGATTCATACATTATGCTGCATTATGGCTAAACTTTGATAGAATTGGTAATTCAAAGAAAAGTTTAACGTTGTTATTTCTCTACCAGAACTCACTCTGGAAAACAAAACCAAAAAGAATGTTAAGAAATAATCTAATAGACGCACTTAACACTGTTTTAATTAAATAGAGACACAGAGAGCAAGGACTGTACACACTGTTGAATGATATCAGATATAATGGGTATGAAATTGGGTTTGACAGATAAATAAACTGGAATAAATGCTGGCCACTGTATAATCAAGAAATAACAGAAATCTGGCCGGACTTTACACGTACATATATAGAAACTGGTTGCGAGAGATTTAGAGTGAGTGAAGAGGAGAGTAGTAGTTGGTTGTTGACGCGTTGTGACTGCTGCATATTTTTTTTCTTTTTCGGCTTAACAATAAGTATCATATGCCGATACCCAATAAATTTTCCCGCCAAAAATCTCTGCCTTCCCAGTCACCATGCTGTCGGCCTCTACCCGTCATTCCCTCCTCCACATCTTGTGACCATCTTTTCCTTGGTCGGCCTCTCTTTTTTCTCTCCTCTGGAGTATATAAGTATATCCTTTTCGGCCACCTGCCGTCGTCCATTCTCATTAGGTGTCCGAACCACATCAATCTCTTCTGGTCAATTTTTTCCAGGATATTATACTGTACATTAACCCGCTGACTGATCACAGAGTTAGGTATATGCTGTATAATGCCGCAGCTTCTTCTCCAGAAATCCATCTCCGGAGCTAACAATCTCTTTCCCTCTTTTTTCTTAATGGTCCAAGCTTCGGCACCATAAAGAGTAGAGCCCACGACGAAAGCATCAAATATTCTTCTTTTTGTCTCCATATGCACACTTTTATTACACAGCACGGAGTTAAGAATGCTAATTAACTTTTTTCCTTGGGCAATTTTATGGAATATATCCCTGTCAAGTGTACCTTTTTCATCGATAAAAACTCCCAAGTATTTGAATTCGTCACTCCGAGGTAATATCCTAGTCATTAATGGAGAGTGAAGTCGTAGATGCATTGAATGCCATATATTTCGTTTTTTGTTTGCTAATTTCTAAACCCCATATGGAGTACATTTCTAACAGCTCCAATGGGGAGCTTTATCGCTTTCAGACCCAAACTGCTGCATATACTGTTCTAAAAACTGTCCCCTGTAGGGCTAGCGCTGCTATATATAAACAGAGTCTCCCACTCTAGTCTGGCCTAAGTAGAGAGTGAGACTCCCTCTCTTCGGATCCTATTACACGAAGAATAAGGTAGCGAGAGAATAATTAAGGGAGAGACTGAGTGGCCGAGAATGGATAAGTATATAATAGGATCCGAAGAGAGGCAGAGACAGTCTCACTCTCTAGTTTAGGCCAAACTAGAGTGGGAGAAACTGTTTAAATACAGCTGTGTCAGCTCTAGAAAAGAGTCTACGGACAATCTTGCAGCAGAGTACATACAGCACACACAACGCGTCATCAACCTTTCTCTTAACCTCTCACTACCATTTTATATATTTTAGTGTAAAGTCCAGGCAGTTTGTGCTACTTTTCCATTACACACGGTTCAACTTTACTTCTAGTTTATTTATCTATCTAACCGAACTTCTCTCCTTCTCAAACCTATTAGAGTCTTGCTGCAGAGTTCATACAGCACACACAACGCGTCATCAACCTTTCTCTTAACCTCTCACTACCATTTTATATATTTTAGTGTAAAGTCCAGGCAGTTTGTGCTACTTTTCCATTATACAGTGTTTAACTTTACTTCTAGTTTATTTATCTATCTAACCGAACTTCTCTCTTTCTCAAACCTATTATATGTGCCTAGAATGGATGATCACTGACTAGTGTAGGTAACTATTCTAAAAACTGTTCTTCCTGTAGAGCTAACTCGCCTCTACATATATATGGAATTCTCCATTCCCTAGTTTGAACTAGGTAGGGAATAACTAATGATTCTAATGATTCGGATCCCATTACATGTAGATAAATAGCATACATATTTGGAAATTAATGAGAACATGAAATTAAACGAATTGGTTCTGGTTCCGAGAAAATCCCCCCCCCCCAAATTCCTAAACTTGAACTTCCGCTAGTTGGATTTTACCCGAAATATTCGGTGTTACTTGTACACGAATTGCCGTATTTTTTTCTTAAAACAATATGAGAAAGTTAAAAGTGCGAATGTAGAGTGGAATCTGGCTGATTCAGAAAAAAGTCGTATTTAGAGAACAGTACATATTAAATAGGGCAACGAATAACACTAACTTTTGCCTTGGAACAAGTGGTTGGTCACTCTGCATTAACTTCCATGAAAGAATGATTCACACCAAAGAAAATGGTGGGAACACAAGTTCATCCTTTATAAATAAAAAAAAAAATCGATGTTTTTTTTGTTGCTCAATTTATTAAATTTCATAAAACAAGACCTAAGTAAATTTAATCGCCTAACATAAAGAGAAAAGTATAAATCAACATTTACATTTGTGATAATCCCCACTTTTTTAAAGCAAACAATTGAATATAAACTGTACTCTTATTACAGGGGGCCAATGGTGGTAGAGAGAGAGAAACAAAATAAAATCGCCAGAGAACAGATTTTTAAATGTTTAAATAACCCAGTTTGTGTCTAATTTAAATAAGTATAAAAATGCAAAATACAAAAGCTTTGAGATTCTCGTTTACGTCATGACTTTTTTTAATACTTTATTATCAAATGTTCACTAATTTATTGAGTGGCTTTTCGCTTCGAGCATTTTATCATCAACATATCTCTTTCTAGTGTTTTTTTTTTAATTAAAATCAAATAAAAAGATATATTAAAAAAATACCAATCATTTAACATCTCCAGAGATGTAAAATGTAAATGATCCATTATGTGGGGTTCCACATATCATGTGTGAATGATCCTGTGAAAACTGAAATTAAAAAATTTGGTACAATCTCAATAAGCAGGAATAAGAGAAGATAAAAAGTAAATGAAGAATTTCCAACCAATCAACATTTTTTTGCCATTTTTTACGTAACTTCAGAACAAACAGACACACAATTTGATCAGCCGATATACTTTTTTGGACAAACGTCAAGTAATAAGATTTTTGTGTGGTAAGTCAAAATAATATGAAAGTCAAAATCGCGCTATAAATTCTAAAAATAAAAAAAGAAAAACAGAATTTACATATTAATTTTATTTTCATAATAATTGTACAATCTGGGCTAATTTTAATTGCAATTATTAGTATAATATGAAATTTAAATTACTGTATAAATAGTTATTTATTTGCATTATTAACAGAAACTGGCTTCAATAATTGATTGCATTAATGAACCTTAAATAACGGCATATTATTAGGCGGCATTGATTATCATAATTAATTATTCAGTATTGTAAATTTTAGGTAACGTACTTCTGAAACTTATCTGGACTTAAGGACTCGAACAGTGGGTGGTCAGCCAAGCAATATAATATCTATCGCCTTCATCCTTACTATCCCAAATTATTCGCCGCATAACTAATGCTCCAATAGAACCATCCATAATGACCCTCAGGATACCACTTATTGAAGACTACATCTCAACACGTTACAAAAAAATTTCATTCTCTTCTTTCTGGTCTCTTAATACTCTAATTCATCATGTCTCATCCATTCGGAAATTTCCTAAGTCTTAAATGGGTAGAATATTGCAGTCATTTATATAAAATTGGATACAAACAATTAAGCATTTTTGAATATGTGGATGGATCCGCAATGCTGGATAACATCTGGTATTTTATCCGTCGTAGCATGCACCCCAATATGAAATTTACATATGAGTACGAGAACGATGGCACTCTCAACTTTCTAGACATAAAACTTACTAGAAATAATAACAAAATAGACTACGCGATTTACAGAAAACCCACTTCTACTGACACCATAATACCTTCCAGTTCCCATCATCCTACTCAACACAAACTAGGAACCCTGAGACACCTAACTAACCGGCTAAAAACTATACCACTTACAGCGACCAACTACAAACAAGAACTCCACACCATATACAACATAGCCACAAAAAACGGATACCCAGCTAGCGTAGTCAACAAATTATCTAGCGTAGTCAAAGAAAAAGCAAACTGAACCGCAAGCAAGACGAAAACCCCACAACACCCGACTTGTTCGCCACTTTCACATACATAGGGATCGAGGTCTACAAACTGACAAACTTTTTCAAAAAAACTAGGCTTTAGAACAGCATTCAGAACAAACTTGTAAACAAAATATGCACACATACTGAAACAACCAACCTATATGACAAAAGTGGGATTTACAAATTCTCTTGCCCCGAATGCAATTGCACGTACATAGGCCAGACCGGAAGACGCCTCAAAGACAGGTATAAAGAACACCTACGCTCACACAAATACAACAAAACCGACTCCACTTATGCTAACCACCTTACGAAGAACAACCACGAACCACAAAGTATAGACAAAACAATGGTCCTATTACACCAAGGCACAAAAGGAAGACGAATGGACATTCTAGAAAAAATAGAAATATACAAACACAAGACTATCCAAAAAACATAATGAATGACCAAATAAACTATAAAACTATAATTCAGACACACTCTTTAAGGTCATTCCCCTCACCTAACAATATTACAAACATACCAACAACTAATATACAACACATATCCATGCACATGTGTGTATGTATATATATATATGCATATGCATATGTGTATATGTGTATACATATACACATACCCACCCACACATTATTAAAAAAAAAAATAAATAAATAAATTGCATGATGCATGAATCTCCTGAAAACCTGTGGAACCAAATTTTCTTATTTCCCGGATTAAAATACAGATTATTTGCATGATGCTTTTAAATTCTCCTACCGTGCCCTCTTCTTAACAAATGTCACCTTATCTCTCTAAACATATTCTTACTATAATTTAAACATAAATTAATATCATTTAAAAACAAGCATGATAAATAAAAACGAATACATTTGATTTCCTCTAATATTTATTTTAACTCTTCTCCAATTTGCCGTTTGCTGCCAACCTGGTTACATATCAATTTACTTACATATTTTCTTGTATTAACCCTGCTTGTATTTCATTTATGTATTACTTCAACAAGCTTTTGACTGTCCATAAACTTTGCATCGCCTTTCTTGAAACTTTATCTATTCCTATTAATACAGTATACTCCTGAAATAACTTATCACCCCCCCTGATAAAAATAACTTGATAAGACACTGAGCATACTTTACAACACTATTAAAAATTTAGGAATATTCTGCAAAACAGTAAACAAATTTATTATACATTATTTTTCTAATGTCTAATCATAACTTACAATAATTCCATTTTGCCATTAATCACATACACATAGTAACATAATCTTATAACTTCCCCACATAATTATATACAACCAACAAGTGTGAGTAACAAGTTACAGAAACATTACGTTGAAGTGAACTCTCTACACGAACTTGGTTAATTTGCTCTGACGATGGATGAAAATCCGAAACCGGTCAGAAAGAACATAAATATACATGCTAC